>JAJHZJ010000296.1:2218155-2415655 GCA_023548195.1 Bettongia penicillata ogilbyi | reverse complement strand
AGATGGAAACTCATCCATTTGCAAATTGAGCTCCTTCTGTATTGCTGATTTCCATGGCTGGAATGATGGTTTTCTGCCTTCGGTTATGAAATAAATTCCCTGCTTTATTGAGTGAACAGCACCAGGCAGGACAGTGGTCATGACAAACCTATCCTGAGCTGCTAATACAGTTACCTTCTGAAGCATATTACTGCAGGGTTTCCAACTAACCCTCTTTGTTCCAAAAAGCACACAACTGACACCCTGGGAAGGAAGTTGTAGTCTGTTTTCTTTCTTATTTAACTAGGGCATGAGTTGTTCAGCACTTTCCTATGCCCCAAATACACAATATGAATAATGTAGAAGACACTTATTATTACACAAAAAGGTCAAGTTATTACTAATGGTCTTGACAAGACCTTTGAGTGATGTATTTTTCACGATAGAACTTTTCTTCAAACCAGAAAGACTGCTGTTCAAGTCCCACCTCTAGCAAATACCTGTGTGACCCTGGGCAAGGTTTTTGACTCTTAACCTAGGTAATCATATAAGATTCTAAGTCACAAATGGATTGTTTGGAATGTTGAGGAGGAATAATACCTGTGGTATGATAATTGGCCAAGCCCCTTTCAGGGCTTTTCACCCATCTTAGGTTCCAAAAAGCTGTAGCATTTGCAGTAGTCACAGCCTGGCAAACTGTCTCAACAGACAGGCTAAGCCACGTTGCGGGTAACTGACAGACCTCAAACTTGTCAGTGACTTAGGGCGATATCTACCCCAAGCATGAGACTTTTCCCAGAACAATGGGTGTATAACAAGTTTGTTCCAATGGCAATGGCCAAGAAGGCCACTGAAGTAGGCAAGTGGAGTGCTCAGAGCTTGATCAGACATCAAGACACCCAGCTCATGCACTGCATCCTGGTCATCACCAGTCTTCTTGACTTTTGCCCTGTCACTGGATTTTGATGACTGGAAGAGACAGTGAGGCTGATGACTTTGTACAACTCTGCCTCACTTAAATCCAATTCAAGCTCAAGTCAAGATATCACCAGTGACATCACTGGTCCTTTTAGAAAACAAAAGACAAAGGGTGTCGCAATCCCAATAGTGGATAAGTTGCCTTCCCTTGGGAGAAGCAGTTTCTTTGACTCAGATTTTCTTATAGGAATGAAATCACAGGTCTGATCCTTTACACTTTTTAAAACAATTTCAAATATTAGAATCAAAAGCACAATATTGTAAACTTATTTAGAGGTGGGAAAGATTTAGGGGTGAGAACATTCAAACAACTAATTTTTCCTATGAGTAACTGAGGTCCTATGACTTCTGGAGATTGTTCAAAGCTTTCCAGCTACTCAGTGGCAATACTGGTGTTGGATAATGGAACTCCTGACTCTCGGGCAAGTGATTTGATATGAATGTTCTTGTTTGTCCTTGGTTTTCAAAGAGGACCAGTGATATCTAAAGTAGTGTCTTCACTTGCATGTGAATTGAATTTAAGTGAGTCAGAGCTGTTAAAAATCATCAAACTCACCCTCTCATCCAGAGTCATCAAGTGACAAGGCAAAAGTCAGGATAATTGGTAATGGCCCAGGATGAAGAGGATGATCTTGAGTCTTAGAGGTCTGACCCACCTTTAAGTGTTCCACAGAGCCTGCTTGAGGCATCTTCAGAGCCTTTGAACAAATGGTTCTCACTGGACTATTCAGCCTAGGAAAGTCTTCATATGTTTGAGATAAACACCCTCTTAACTTATCAATGGGCTCAAGATCTGTCAGTTACCCTCAACCTGGTCTAGCCTGTCTGCTGAGAGGATTTACTCAGACTGCCACACAGGCTACAGCTTCTTGAAGCCATAGGTGAGAATGATACAATCATATCCAAAGGGCCTCACACAAAGACAGGGGAAAACTGAGGTATAGAGAGATTAAATGACTTAGTTAAGATCCCATTGCTAGGTAAGGGCTGGAGACGAACAAAAGTCCCTGACCCTTGACTTGCAAAAGGCTACTCTTTCCATATTACAAACCATAATTCTGAGTATGTATTAAACATAGTTAAGGTAGATACTGAGTGATTGGTATGATTTAAATTATCAGCAATTTTATCAAAGACTTGAATCAAGTCCTAAAAGGCACACTTGTCAAATCTATAAGTAACTAGAATTTGAGAAGAATTGTTAATACATTACATGATAGAGTCATGGTCCAAAAAAAAAAAAAAGATCCTGATGAACTAGAATTATGGAAGCAAATGAGTAGCAACTGGGTAATAATATAAGTCAATTTATACACTTGAATTTTAAGGAAAAAGAATTTCACACATATAGGACAGGAGAGTCAGGAAAGGTTAAATAGCAAAATAGGGGGGAGAGGCTTCAGTGGGTCACAAACCGAGTCAAAAGGGTGCCTTTGTCCAAACACAATATGAGTCATAAGTATGTCTTTGTCAAAAGAAAAAACATACTAGTGAAATCTTCAGTTGCATTAAGGGACATAGTATTGGGTTGGATTAATAGCACCCTTATCTTCCACCCTGATTAGCCCATATCTGGGACATTAGGGTCGGTTTAAGGCTGTGCATTTTCAGAAGACCTTAGGAAAGCTGTGTTTTGTTACTTTTCAGCATTATTTGATTCTCTGTGACTCCGTTTGGGATTTTCTTGCAGACACTGGAGTGGTTTGACATTTCCTTCTCTAGTTCATTTTTCAGATGAGGAAACTGAGGCAAACAGGGTGAAGTAACTTGTCCAGGTTCACCTAGTATCTGAGAACAGATCTGATCTCAGGAAGAGGAGGTATCTGACTCCAGCTCCAGTGCTCTGTATATTGTGCCCCCTAGCTGCACTGTGAACTGTATGCGTATGGGTAAACCAGTCACCTTCTCTGAGAGCAAGTTTCCTCATCTGTAAAATGACGGTCATTACTGCAGTATATTCCCTGGAATCAGGAGGGTGGTCTGGAGGGCCTAAAGAGAAAAGAGATTACAATGCTTCGTAAACCTTCAAGACCTACATCACTGCTGCTGTTGCTCAGTCATTTCATTCCAAACCTCTGTGACTCTATGTGGGGTTTTCTTGGCAAAGGTACTGGAGTGTTTGCTATTCCTTCTCCAGATTATTTTACAGGTCGGGAAACTGAAGCAAAAAGGGTGAAGTGATTTGCCCAGAGTCACCCACTAGTAAAAGTCTGAGATCAGATTTGAATCAAGGTCTTCCTGATTCCAGGCTTGGTGCTCTATATGCTGGACAATGTAGCTGCCCAGTATAGGTGTTGAGAATTTGTTTTTCCCCTGAACAAAAGGAATGAAGTGTTTTGTTTTTTTTTTAATCAAAGGCTATGGGTTCAAAATTCCTTGGGTTTATTTGATACAACATCATTCTTTGGTGTACTGCAATCTGCAAAGAACAGATGGTGAAGAAAAATTCAGTGCACCAAGCCTACTAACCATGGCAGGTAAAGGAGACACTTGTTCCAAGCTTGGAATGCTCTCCCTCCTAACCTACAACTTTTTTTCTCTAAGGTCCTTCAAGGCTCAGCTTGATAGCCAAATTCTAAGTAGAATCTTTGCTGACCTCCCCACTCCGACACATACACAAACATACAGCTGCCAGAGTTCTTCACCTCAAAATCAATTTATATATTTTGTACATGTTATATCTCAGAGTAGAAGGTTTTTCTCTTTGTATATCTAATCACAAAGGACAATATGTTGATTTCATTTGAGTATTGATTAATCCATTAATGAATTAATTCAGTTATTCATTTATTTGGGGAGGCAACAGACCTATTATTTTATTGTTATCTGGAATTTCCATTTGGGAAACTCCCTCTATCAGGAGAGATAAGTAATTGGGCTAGTATTTAGATACTTTTTTTTTCAAATTTTAAGGTTTCAATTAAAATTGGTTGAATTGAAGGATTGAATTGAACTAGATTTCTTTATTGTAATTGGACTGATACTACTTGAAACATCACAAAGATACCTCTGTTTCAATACATATTAGTTACTCACTATTTGGCGATTTTCCCAAAGATTTTTAGACTCTTTCCATTTGTTGCTACTGTTTTTCGTATATTTGTTTTCCATCAGAAAGTGGAACCTCCATTAGGCATGAACTTTGAGTTGTGCAAGTATATACCAAAAAAGTTCATGCCCTGAGAGGCCTACTAAAGTGGAAAAAAAGGTTAAAAATAATCCCAGTATTCTATACTGTCAAGGGAAGATTATCCCAAAATGTACAGGCTTGTTGGTAGAAGTGTAACCATTGGGGAAGAGGGAATATATCCAACCAGAAAGACAGCATGTTAAGACATGGAGGGTCTTAGTCAGGGACAGCTCATGTTAGGTGGTCTCTAATGTCTTTTCACATTTTGTGATCCTCTGATTAAATGATAATTTCTTGTACCTTCTAGATATCAGATTTAGAACAAAGGCAAGTAAAATACTATTATTTAAAGGAAGTCATCTGGAGGACATTCCCCTCAATACAGACCAACTTAGCAAAGGTATGGTTTGTCAGTTGAGAAAAGATAGAGGGTATGGTTTTCTGAGTTGAGAGGGGGGAAGTGTAAAGAGTGATGGAATGAATACATAAAAAAAGAGTTCCATAAAAGAAAACAAAGTAGTTGTTAGCCAATTCTGTTAAGTGAATTTTCTTGGTTCGTCTGAATTCTACTGTCTGAATTCTACTGACTTATGATGCAGCAATGTAGGAAAAGAGACCCAGGAATTGACAAATGAACTCTTGCAAACTAGGATCTGGGGGAGGAGATAATAATAACTATAGCTAACATTCATATAGTACTTACTTATGTGCCAAGACCTTTAAAGGTATTTCATTGGATTCTCCAAATAAACCTGGCATATAGGTTCTATTACTATCCAGATTTTACAGATGAATAAACTGAGGCAAACAAGGGTTAAATGACTTGGCTGGAGTCACATAGTTAGTGTCTGATATGTATTTGAACTTGTCTTCCTGCTTCTACATTTAGCTTTCTATCTCCTACATTGTCTGCCTGTCTAAAACAGAGCCCAGAGCTTACAGACTGTAGGCCAGTGAACTTAACTTTGACTCCTGGGGGAGGAGAAGGAGGTAAAGAGGGAAATCTATTATTTATTATGGAAGAAATGTTCTGGGGATATCTATAACAAAGGAAGTAGTGATAGTAATTAACCAGAATGGTTACATTACAAATACGTTATTCCAGATTAAAATTATTTCCTTTTTTTTTACTAGGTTAAAAAATGAATGTTTTGTTCATCCATTTGGGGTTTTCTTGGCAAAAAAAAACAAAAAACTGGAATAATCTGCCATTTCCTTTCTCAGATCATTTTATAGATGAAGAGATGGAGGTAACAGAGTCAAGGACCTTGTTCAGGGTCACACAGCCAATAAGTGTTTGAGCCCAAATTTGAACTCAGGTCTTCCTGGTCTGGAGATCTATCCACTGTGTCACATAGCTGCTCCTCAAAATGAATAAAATGGCAATTCTGAGGATACAGTTTTCTACACATTTAAAGAGCATTTACTTTGAAAACACTGAGATTAGCAGACTAGAAGACAGTACAATTAGATCCAGTCAGAATTGTTTGGATTGTCAGACCCAACAGCAGTCACTAAGGTTTGGATGTCAAGGCTGATCTCAGGGGAGTACACCAGAGATATATTCTTGACTCTGGAGAGATTGTTTTTTTAACCAATGAATTGAAACCTCACAAAAAAAACAAACAAACAAATCAGCAAATAAAAACAACCCTCTATTCCATCTCTCCCTTTCCCTCCCCAAAATACTATACAAGTTTGTTTGTTTTCAATTTGGCACCTGTTTAAAAAAAAAAAACCTTGATAGCAACTTTTCAAGACAATTGGTTTCATCTCATAATATTGCTTCACTTGATGCATTTAAACATGTTTCTGAGAAGGGTTCCATAGGTATCACCAGATTTCCATAGGGGTCCAAGATATACAAGAAAGGATAAGGAAGCCTGCTCTATACAAATCTCAAAGCATTATTAATATCATGTACTTAAGGCAGACTTTTTGAGTATCATAGACTCCTAAGGCTGTCAGGTGAAATGAATGAACCTCTTCTCAGAATAATGTTTAAAATGAAATGCAAAGGAAACTGATTATATCAAAATACATTTGTTAAAATGCATATTTATAAAAGCAAATATACCAGGTTAAGAAGCTGAGTCATACAGCTTCCTTCCCCCACAGTAGAATTTAGCTCTTGTGTTTCTCTGTAGACGATCACTAAATTATAACACTCAAGACCAGATAATCATTTTTTTCTACTTTAGCTAGGCTGGTGCTGAGAAGATAGCTAATCAAACCCATTGCTCAACCTGTCCTCAAAGATCTTTCAGATTCCTCGTGCCCTCTGTAGATCTCAATGTGGGGGGATCATCGTTCTAAGCTATGATGGTGAGAATACTAAAGTAGGCCTCCATGCTCATATAAGCATATTTACTCCATATTCCTCTGGGGAACAGCACTGTCCTGTAGCTCCATCAGGAGATCTCCCTTGTGTTGGCCATTCTCCTCTGGGCAACCTCCCCAAATCCCCAGCATGAAACCTTTTAGAAGCACTTACCTCCTCTCAAACATTCTACCCAGGATATTCTCCAGCTCTGTTCCTTGCCTCACTTCCCTTGCAACAATTTCAATTTACTTTTGACTTGGCTACCAGGCTTCAGATCAATACTGCATGTTTCCTGTTCTCTTTCTGATTGCCTCTTAAATTCCACAATTTTTGACTCTCAAAGGGAACTTAATCCCTTCTTTCCAAGTGAGAATAGTCAAATTCTGAGCTGCATCCTTCTTTCAGCACTCCCAGTTTTGTGGGCCATCCCATTCCCTGTCATTTCATTTGAATTATGCCAGTGAAGAGGCAAAGGAAAGATGACAGGCCCAACTAGAACCGAAGACCAATCAATGCATTAGGTACTGCTGTCATACAGGCAGCTGAAGCTGCTTTGAAACAACAGAGGCTGCCAAAGAATGTAGATAGCCGAGAGGACTGGAGCCTCCTGATTTCATTCACAAACAAAAGGCAAGCAGCACAAAATAGGGAGGGAGTGAGGAGAGAGAGAGAGAGAGAGAGACAGAGACAGAGAGATAGAGAGAGACAGAGAAAGAGAGAGACAGAGAGACAGAGAAAGAGAGAGAGACAGAGAGACAGAGAAAGAAACAGAGACAGAGAGAGACAGAGAAAGAGAGAGACAGAGAGACAGAGACAGAGACACACAGAGACACACAGAAAGACAGAGAGACAGAGACAGAGAGACAGACAGAGAGAGACAGTGAGACAGAGAGACAGAGAGAGAGACAGAGACAGAGATACACAGAGACACAGAGAGACAGAGACAGAGAGACAGAGAGAGACAGTGAGACAGAGAGACAGAGAGAGAGACAGAGACAGAGATACACAGAGACACAGAGAGACAGAGACAGAGAGACAGAGAGACAGAGACAGAGAGACAGAGACACACAGAGACAGACAGAGATAGAGAGACAGAGAGACAGAGACAGAGAGACAGACGGAGAGACAGAAACAGAGACAAAGAGAGAGAGACCACCTAGACCATGGCCAATGTATTTGAATCACTTTGGCTCTCCTTTTCCTCTGGATGAAATGTCTGTAGAATTTCAGGTTCAATAACAAACATCCATTATTCACGTACTTTGTGGAAGGCATTGAGGATAAAAGAGGGGAAAATGCAGAATAATCCTTGTCCTCAGGGAGTAAATGGCAGGATTGCAGAAGGGTGCAGTAAATCGCTGTTACTCATTAGCATTTGCCTAGGCTTCAAGCATTCAAGCATTTTTCACACACCATCTTATTTCATCCTCACAGCTACCTAGTGATAAGGGTGTTGATTTTAGTTCCCCCATTTTACATTTGAAGAGATTGAGTGAGGGAAAGGTTAAGTTATTTGCTTAGAATCACACAGCAAGAAAAAATTTGAAGGAGAGTTTGAACTCTGGCCTTTCTGATTTCCAGTCCAGGACCTATCTGACACTATCCAACTACCTCTAATATAAAGTAATATCAGAACAGCACCAAGACTGAAGTCAGGAAAACCTGAGTTCAAATCCAGCCTGAGACACATACTAGCTATGTGACCCTGTGGAATCACTTATTCCTCTTTGCCTCAGTTTCCTTATCTGTAAAATGAGCTAGAGAAAGAAGTGGCAAACCACTCCACTGTCTTTGCCAAGAAAACCCCAAATGAAGTCATGAAGAGTTGGAGATGACTGAAATAACTGAACAAAATCAAGATTTCAAGGGGGAGGTAACAAGAAAAACTGGGGACTTAGCAAAGGCCTTCAGAGAGATAGGGGGAATGATGGTGTCTCCAAGTCATCAGGATGGCAAAGGAGAACCTTCTAGGAAAATGGCGCAGTCTTTGAGAAGATCTGGAGACAAGGTAAGGAATATCTTGAATAGAAAACTAAGAGATTTTGCCATAATTGAATATTAAAAGTATAGGATTCTATAACTCTGTAATATCCACCGAGAGTTTCATACAAATCATGAGGTGTAATAAAGAGCACTCCTCAGTTCCAGGAAGACCTGGATTCGAGTCTAACCTCAGAGTCCTACTGGGCTTTGTGACCCTGGGCACTCTGATTAACCTCTAAGTGCTCTAGTTCTACCATGAAGACGTGCAGAAAGTTTAAAGCTATATTGGTAGATGCAGTTTCTTCACTCATGCCCTTTGTGGTGGTTTGTCCATCATTTTCAAAAAGGACCTCTGGAATCACAGGCTGATGTCTTGACTTTCACATGAATTGGATTCAAGTGAGGCAGAGTAGCCCAAAAGCATCTGTCTCACTCTTACTTCCAGAGATATTGAAGTTCAGAAAGCAAAACAAAAGTTAAAACAACTGGTGATGGCCTAGGATGCCATGGTGGATGACTTTGGTGACTTCCCTGTCTGACTAAATTTTCCATAGTGCCTATGCTTCAGCCACCTTCATGACTCTTGAATCAAACTGGTGCCATCTGCCCATTCTTCTGGGAGAAGTCTTCTCATGTCTTGGTCAAACTCTCCTCCAATTCACTGATGAGTTTCAGACTCATGTTACCCTCAACTGGGGCTTTGCTAAGAAGGTTTGCCAGGGTGGGTCCACTGCACATGCTACACTTTTTTGGAGCTACAGATAGGAACTGAGCACCAGTTAGCAATCAAATGTGGATAACTGGTCCAGAAAAGTGCTCAGAAAGCCCTCACACTAGGGGTGTTAGACTTTCTTAAATACTTCATACAACCCTAGAAAGTCAAGACACATTCCTATCTTTGTGCAAGGCACTGTGCATCACAGGGATAGATGAAAACGTCCCTTCCTTGGAGGACTTTACATTCTTAAATCCCATTAGGACAGATAACATATAAAATGATGTGTTTGTATTTATATGCACACTTACAAAATGTGTATAAGGTAATTTGACATGGCTGAGCATGATCTCTGCCACGGGATAATAGGAAAAGCCTCTAGCTCATAAATTCAAAGGGAAAATAGATTACAATGGAGTCCCTGCCTGTCATTATCAAAACAGCATGAAACAGAAACATATATTCAGAAGGCTGCTCAGATTTCTTTTCTAAAACTGTTTTTTTTTAATGTAACCAGTGACTTAAACTGAAGAAATCAGTAGGATTCACCAATAATAACCAATATTTACTAAGAGCTTACTTTGTGACAGGCATTGTGCTAAGTCCTAGAGATAGAAATACACGCAAAAAAGACCTTGACCTCAAGAGGCTTACAATCTAATGGGAGAATACAAGGCAGAAAGCAGGACTGAGAGGAAGGGCAACGATAATTTACCTCTAGTCAGGCAATGGTAGAGATGGCAACAAATTACAAAATGAGTGTTCCTTAGAAATTCAAACAGGTCCAAAGTGATTGCTATTAGAAAAGTCAGAGGTCCACTATGGACATTAATTGTTATTGTTCAGTAACATCTGCCTCCTCATGCATCCATTTGGGGTTTTCTTGGGAAAGATAATGGAGGGGTTTGCCATCTCCTTCTCCAGCTCATTTTGTGCATAAGGATACTGGGGTAAACAGTTAGGTGACTTTTCCAGTCATACAGCTAGTAAGTGTCTGAAGCCAATTTTGAACTCAGGTCTTCCTGACTCCAGGTCTAGTGCTCTATCTACCATAGCAACTAGCAACGCTCTGGTTGGGAAATGAAAAGTTGTCTGAGGAAATGGCTATCCTGGCTTCTCTTTTGAAATATCAGAAAGACTTTATGGGTCCATCCTCCATTCAGAGGGGTAAAAGACTCAGATGAAATGTGAGTTACAAGACTGATTGAATCTTAGAAGATAATGAGATTTTGCAATGATGAGTTTATGGGGGCATGGTAGAGGGCAGTTAGGTGACACAGCGGATATAGCACTTGGCTTAAATTTAGGAAGACTCATCTTCATGAGTTCAAATCTGGCCTCCGACTCTAGCTGTGTTACTCTGGACAAATCACTTAACACTGTTTGGCTCAGTTTCCTCACCTGTAAAATGAGCTGGAGAAGGAAATAGAAAATCACTCCAGTATCTCTGCCAAGAAAACCCCAAGTATGGTCATTAATAGTTATATGTAACTGAAACATCAGAAAAACAACTAAATGGTGAGAAGTAAAATAAGTTCAAAATGAGCAGAGCCAGGTAGGAAACTAGGAGATATCTCAGAACCTTAAGGACTGTTCCATCTCACCTATTATCTCCAGCTCCCTGAGTGATCTACTGTAGATGGCACTGAATTTAGAGACAAAGAATCTGAATATCAGTTCTGCCACTTTCAAGATGAATGCCTTTGGCCTCAGCACTTTAATTCTCTGGGTCTCAGTTTTGCTCTTGGTAAAATATAAGGGTTGCACTGAACAATCCTCCAGATTTTTGTAAACTAATTCAAAGTTTATCCATTATTGTAGCATACCACGTTGCAAAACTCCATGAAGGCAAGGGCAGTGTCTTATGCATAATTGCTTTTCTCCTATATAACTCAGAACTATATAACTCTATATAACAGAACTTCCCATGAAATAAAGAAACAATATTTTTTAACACCTTATAACAGGTAAAATATTTGGACCCTGGTTGCTCCATAAGCATCATAGCCAACATGGGCAAGAACATAAGACTAGAGACCTTGGACTGAAAGGGAACTCAGACGCAATCTAGCTCAGCTCCTCACCCTATCTCCTCATTGTCTTGGTAAAGAAACTAAGCCCAAGAGGTTAAATAATGTCCCCAAGGTCCCAGATGGAGCAAGCATCACACAGGATTTGACTACAAAGTCCTTAACCCTATTCGGCATTTTTTCCATTCCCCAAGTGAATTGATAGGATCAAGAATTCATCTTTTTTTTTTTTTTAATCAGTTGAACTCCCTAAGACAAGTTGTGAAATTTAGAAATAATCTGAAAGCATTCAGAAAAAAATATCTTTGGGAATAATTTTATTGTTGTGTTGATAAAATTAATAGTTACTGAAGGTGTCAGATTTAGGACCTCATTTCCACTCCCACTCAAGTCTGAATCACATTCATTCGAATAGCAAATCCTGCTATCTATAGGCACATGGTATGGTCAGTTTTCAACAGATGTTTTTTTCAAGTGTGAAAAAAGTAATAAAAATATCTTCAATTTATATAACACCTTTCAATTCTAATGTTCCCTCTGTTCTATATAAGGCTAATTCCCGCCCTCCATCTCCATGTGAAACTCCCACTGATCTATCTGCAACCCCAAGGATATATCTCAGAATTGCATTTGGGGAAACAAGAAAGAAAGAATTTACTGGGGTTTGATGAGGAAATAAAACTAAAAAGGCCTTGTTCAACCTCTCCACATGTAATAAGAGAAAGCTTTTTATATCACCTATTGAATTCTTTGCAAAAGCACCATTTTAGAATTCTCTTCCAATCCACTACTGAAAAATATATACAGTTACTTCCTATTATCATCTATTGACCATTTCTATCTATCTATCTACTATCTATCTGTCTGTCTATTTATCCTTGCATGTGTACACATTGATTCTTCTGGTAGATTGTAAATTCAAGGGCAGTGATGGTTTCATATTTTTGTCTCTGAAACTTCAGCGCAACAATGTGTTTTACACTTGGAGTTACTCATTAAAAATATATTGATTCATTTTGCAACTCTGCATACCTACATTCTGTTCCTAATAATGTATGGAGGGCAACTCTACTCCATGAATTGCAGTGATTTCTTCTTGCCTCAGAGATCAGATACAAGATGAGCTATTTATTCAAAGCCCTTCAAAACAAAGCCCTCCATAATGGACAGTGACACTGGCCTCCTGCCTATTCCATGAACTAGACATGTAGTATCTTGTTCACTACATGTCTAGGCACTGGGCCTTTTCTTTGGCTGCTCACAATGCCTAGAACACTCTCCCTCCTCCACTCTGACTATGGACTTTCCCCAGCTTTGTTTATGTACCAACTAAGATCCAACTTTCTAAAGGAAACCTTCCCAATCCCTCTTAATCTTAACACTTTTCCTCTGTAATTATTTCCTATGGATAAGTATATAAATATGCATACTTATTAATGTACACATATAAATACATATACATGTATAATTGCTTATGTATCAATCTGTCTAACAAATTGGAGATAAACAACATATATGTATGTGTATATGTATGTATTTTTTATAAATATTGAGGGAGAAAGGGAGTCATCAGTCCTTTCTTTCCCCAGAGAAGGCCCTCAAATCAGGGTAAATGCGTCCTAACCTATTCACCCCACTATCCCACTGTGGTCACTAAGATTGGCCCTAAAATTAACAATGCAAAAAATATGGAGGAAAAAACTGGACAAGGTATTTGCAGCTTGAAGGAACTTTAATGATGTTCAAATTTGACTACTGTCATTTCTCAGACAAACAGAAAATAGGGAATTGAGATTCAGAGAGGAGGTGTCACTTGCTCAAGACCTCACAGGTCTTAGGAAAGGATCAGGATCAAACGCATCATGATTTCATTAATTTGTAATTAAGAAGACTTATTAAAATGTCACCTTCAACACTTATTAGTTGTAGGACCCGGGGCAAGTGATCTGCCCTTTCTGTACCTTGCTTTTCTCCCATAAAAAAATATGTAGATTGGAATTGATGCCTGTCATGGACATTTCCAATTTAAATCATCAAGCCTATGGTCAGTGATTCAATAGGTAGGGTCCTCCCTTCAGCACCAAAAAGAAATGAAATAGGCACAGAACATAATATGAGAGATCAGGAAACTAACTGACACTTCAGAAATGGAAATATATTACTTAATTGCATCACAGGAATCACAGGCTAAAAAGTAGATGTCTCTTTTTTTTTAACTTACTAGGTTAACTTGGTCAAGTTACCTGACATAGCCAAATCTTGTTTCTTTCTCTGTTAAATGAAGAGGTTGGAATAGATGACTTTTAAGATTTCTTGGAGCTATCATAATCTATGAATCTATGAAAAGTTAATCATAGAACTGTCTGTCTTCCTAAACATTCTGCAAAATTTGAGCACTTCGATGGGAGCAGGCAAGTATTGACGACAGTAGCTAAATAAGAGGATAAATAAGAAAAAAGAAGAAAGACAGCTGAGCTGACTGACCTTGGAATGTAGGATGTTAGGGTTGAGCAGGACCATAGAACAGAGAATGTCAGAATTGAGAGGGGCCATAATACACAGAATGTCAGAATTAGAAGGGACCAAATAATTGTATACAATAACAGGAATATGGTTTTCAGAACAACTTTGAGCAAAAAAAATCATTTTGACTATCATACATACCTAAATTAACTACGAAGGACATAGAAAGAGGCACTATCTGTATCAAGAGAAAAAGTTGATTAATAGAAGTATGCATGGAGTTATTATAACTACATATAATTGTGTCTAATAGTAGCCATCTTTAGAGTGGGTGGGAAGAAAAAAGAAATTTACATGATAACTTTATTATATATTCAAAGGGAATAACAAGTTGTACAAAATAGATTTCAGTTTCAGGTGCAATTATCTCTTTTTGTTACACTGTAGCAGTAAGAACACCAGTATACACAAGAGGGCTTGTTGTACAGGTTCTTAGATCTGCTTTTCTAAAAAGAAAGCAACTTTTGAGGGATCACCCTTCTACTTTAATCAAGCACATATTTCATTCATTTAGTTCAGGTGAAAAAGTCGGTTCTCTGAACTTCAGAGAAAATACAAACAGAAACTACCCAAGCAGAAATTAACAACAGAAACACTGACAGGGATTTCAACTATCTGACCACAGATAACAGATACATTGTTGCCAGAAAGAAAGGCGCCAAAATATGAGTTTTCAAAGCTGGGGGGCTCCTCAGCAGCTACACAGAGTCTCATCTGTCACACTAACCTTCTTCGAAAAAATGAGCCCCCGAGTAAAACCTCACCACAAAGTGTATATTTACAAATAATATATAAATATATAAAGTGTGTGTATATATATATATATATATATACACATACATACATACACATACACATAAACACTTTTCAGAGTTGGAGGACATACCACACTTGTGACCCAGTGCCTAATTACAAATTAATAAAAGGTATCTGAGGTCTATTAACTGGCAGGAAGATTTTTCACTCTTCCTCCCACTCACCATTAACCTTTCATTAACATTACATATACTATGTTATGAAAATGTTTATTTTATTCCACAAATTCAATACCTTTTAAAAAGAACTGAAACAAAATAAAGAACTAAGATAGCTGGTCACAAAATGGACATAGGACTGAGCCTGGATTCAAGAAAAATTGACTTCAAATCCAGCCTCTGATAATTTTTAGGTATGTGACCCTGGATTTAATATTTGCTTGCCTCAGTTTCTTCAACTGTAAAATAAATATAATACAGGACTTATATGAGAATCAAATAAGTTATTTGTGAACATTAGATCTTGCAACACAGAATGTCAGATGCTAGAAGGTAGAATTTCAGTGATGGAAGAGGTCTTAAAACATACAATTTCATATCTCACAGGAATATTAGAAGACAGAATGACAGAGATGAAAGGGACTTTTGAGCTTATCTCATGCAACCCATAATTTGAGAGATGATAAAGGTCTATGAAGCCCAGAGAGGTTAGAACTCAGTCTTCTCCCTCTCATTGGAAAGGATTCTACTAACAACACTATAAATAAGATATCCTCATTTCCTTATTCCCACTCTATTTAAAAGCATCAATACCCAACACCATTGAGGGATAGTATAGCCATTGACCATGTACATACTAACTGCCTTATAAAGGTTTAATGAATTGAAACAAATTTTATTGCTAACTTGAAGAAGCTTTGATCCTCCCTTAAAGAATTTTCCAACTGTACATAATGTCCATTGATTCAGGCTTGTTATGTTTGAAGACTGGATCATATGAGGTACAGTTATTGACCTGGAATTATGGGAGTTTTGGGGATTTCAAAAGTAAATGTTTACAATTTCTGATTCATTCGGGTGTTTGCATAAAAAAGGAAGAACAGTTATTATTTCTGTCATTCACTGTGGATAGAAATATGATGGACTGGGTGAAATATTGAATTAGTAAGAAGCTTAGAGACAGGAGAGATATATACTAATCACAGCTATGGTACTAAGGAGGTATGTAACTTTGGGTAAGTCACAGCATCTTTCTAGCCCTCAATTGCTCCATCTAAAGATCTAAATCTAGACTAAAACCTCCCTAAAATCCCCAAATATTCCAGTATCCAGTGATGAAACATAACTCCTTGTTTTCTCTTAGTTTAGGTGGAGCAGTAGAGACATGTAGGTTTTCAACCTGCAATTTCTTATTTCAAACCACTTTATTATCTTTCCTCTATTAAAACATTTTTGTTCTATTTTCCACATTTTATTCCTTTTCCTGCCCCTAGAAATTTTGTTTTCATAACAAATAAGGAAAAGACATGGGGAAAATGGTTGCATATGATAATATATGCAACTTTCCATATGTACAGTCATCTCCTTCTTGATAAAGATCAATATCATTCCCCAAATAGCCCACCTAGCCACCATTATTGAGATGTTTAATGTGGGTATAACAAAATATGTTACATATGTATATATATATATATATATATATATATATATGTGTGTGTGTGTGTGTGTGTGTGTGTGTGTGTGTGTGTGTGTGTGCGTGTGTGTTCCTATTCTCCAATGTGAAATAATGTGAAAAAAATGCTTTATTCCCAATTAAGTATAAATAATGTCTATCATACCTTGGTTAGAGTGTTCCAGATAAAATATATTCTTGTCCCTTTTTCATGGAAAAGGGTATGAAATTCTTCCCATTTTGTAATTTCATTTGGAATTGAGGCACTGATGTTTGCTGCTCCTGAGAATCATTTGAAAAATGAATGGGTTTGGGGTAAGGAAAGATGATTAGTCTCTGAGAAGGTCATACTGCTTAGGGAATTTAACCTTTCTTTGAAAAGGATGACCAAGCCCAGATGTTTGATTTTTAAAATATTATAAAATTTCAAGGAACTGTTATTTCATCATAGTTGTTAGAAACCTTCCACAGCTGAAGACCACCTCCACATCTCAGGAGAAGACTTGAAGGGTTGCTGTTGATGAAAGGGAAATAAGAAAAAAAAGGGAAAAATCATTTTCTGGCCAACAGTCTGTAAATGAGCTTCTGTGAAATTTCAGAGAGCTTGGCCTTCAGACAGCCCATGAAAGTACCCAAACTAAGAGCCTTTTCATCTTATACCACCTGTGTCTTCTTTCCCTTCTCTAGAATTAGTTTTAAGAAGCCCAAATCACCTGCACAACACTAAAAGTTTTTGGAAAAGAATACAACTGTAAAATGTTGTTTTTCATATTTTGTTATATAGAAATTCATGTTTCTAAATTCAATACACATTTATTAATTCAATTTTCATAATACTGGCCACTCATATTCTCATCAAGGCAGTAATATTGATTCTACAGATTATACAATCTCAAGACTATATTTCATTGCCCCCTCTTTTATTTTTATCCTTTTCAACTCTACTCCACACTATACCCACTATCCTATCCCTATTTTATCTTCCTCTTCCTTTGTACTCTCTGGAATGCCTGTTTCATAATTAAAAAAAAAAAACTTACTTTCACCTTATGCCATTTTCCTAACTCACTCATTTCATCTTCCATTTTGCCCTGAGATCAGGTTCTCTCCTGATAACAGTGGATCCTAATTTACTCATTCTAGTTTAATTTTATAATAATAATTTTAATATTGTCTGTAATTTCACTTCCTCCCTCCACCAACACCCCAATCACTAGTACTGGTAGAGTCGGATTGCTCTTTGCCCCCATTTCTCACTTGCAGACATTTCCTGTGGCACCATCACTCAGGAATCTCTCCATTGAGGTCTACACTAATCAAATTCATGACTCAATCCATATTCTAGGACCAGTTATCCATGGAACCACAGTAAATATTCATTTCTCCATGAGACCACTTCTCTCTTTTGAGTCTAAAGTCTGAAATCAGGCTTCAAACAGCCACTGAATCTGCTCCCTCAGAATTTATCTATGTTGTCATTTCCAGCGGTGTTTTGTTGATTACTCCTTTGCAGCCTTAGTCATTGTTGGGCACCCTCTTCCCTCTCTTCCCAAGGTTTTTAAGGTATTCATCTCTCTTGGTTCTCCTACCTATTCTAACATTTACAATTCCTTTGGCTACATCTTCATTCAGATAATGCCCCCTAATCTTACATGACTCCAAAACAATTTCCTGGGTCCTTTTACAGTCTTCTTCTTGTGAAGTCCTTAATCACTTTGGTATCAACGAACCATTTGTCAGTCTGAAGACACCTGTGACATCATAGCAGAGTAATTTTGATTAATGTGTAAAATAAAAATATGTAGTATTACATAGAAAATAAAATAATTCCTATTAAATGGAGTTATTTTTAAAATTTACACACCTTAGATTAAGAACCCATGACTAATTCTATATCACTTAGTGACCTCATCAACTCCCAATGCAGATGATTTGAAGATTGATATTCAACTCTAACTTCTCTCCTAAGATTGTCTAAAATCATTTTCTGTTTTCTATAGATCTCAAATTCGAAATCCTATAGGCATTTGTAGCCCCCACATGTTACAAAAGAAGAATCCCCTCCCTGTGCTCGTCTCAATTTTTCCATTATTGTTGAGTGAACTGCCATCCTCTCAGTCACCCAACCCCAAGACCTCAGGATAATCTTCAATTCCTAAATTCCATGTATCCAGTATGATGGCTTTCTGTTAGCTTACTAGGAGGCAGAAATGAGAAGGGAGCACATCCCAAGTCTGAGGGACTGGCAATGCAAAATACTCAAGGGAGGAGAAGAAAAGAGATGGGGCTTGACACCTGAGGTTGCATGGAATGGAATGTAGATCGAGCCAGCAAGCATTCCCTTAGCACCTCCCATGTGTGGGGACAGCTAGGTGGTGCAGTGGATAGAGCACCAGTGCAGGAGTCAGGAGGACCTGACTTCAAATCTCACCTTAGATACTTGACACTCACTAGCTGTGTGACCTTGGGCAAGTCACTTAACCCCAATTGCCTCACTCTGAGTCATCCTGATGAATATCTGGTTACTGGATCCCATGTTCCAGGCAGCAAAAATAAAAAGACTAAGCTCTCAGGTTGCTTAGTCTAACTAGGCAGAAAACGCATAGATGACAATGAAGAAATGACCTAAAGACAAGAATACTTTGGCAATGATCTCAGAAAGAAGGTATAAGCATTAAGGGGAATCCTGTAGAAAATTGGATTTTAGATAAGACTTGAAAAAAACCTAGGAATCCAAGCGAGAGAGATGAGAAGAGAATTCTAGGCAGTGAAAATTTCTTAAGTTGGAAGATGATCTATCCTTTGGAGAAAGATGTCAAATGGAGTATGCAAAGAAGAAAACATGATTACAGAGATTTTATTTTAGATTATAGAGGATTTTGGTTTTTTGGTTGGTTGATTTGCTGTTTTTCTTTCGAGATCTGTGATTTCATGGATTCAAGGATATTGAAGTAGACCAGATGAACTCCATTCCCCAGAGCAAATCCATATCTCCTCCTCCTGAAGCTTGGACAGTTACCTAAAGCTCGGAAAAATTCAGTAACTTTACCAGGGTTACCAGATCAGTAGAGGTGAGAACTAATATTTAAAACCAAGTTTCTGAAAATCTAATTTTCTATCCAGCATGCTATACTGCCTCTCAAAGAAGAAGAGATAAATTTAATCAAATGAAATGGAAAGTTAAATAAAGATTCTTTTGCAAACAACAGTTTATTTTATTTTTTGTTAGGTGAAAAAAATCTTGGAAATAATTTCAGTGGGGAGTAAGTATTGGATACAGTCATTATTCTCAGAGGCCAAAAAAAAGGCCTATTCATTCAGTACAGAAAGGGATACATTTTCAATCCAAAGGGATACAAGTAAGGGATTTGGGGAGAAAGAAAGTAATTACAAATATTGGGCCATAGCCAGGGCACCTAGTTTAATGGTCCCTCCTTGTGACAAGTGTCCTGAGATCTTTAATGGCTACCAGTGACTAGGATATTTCTCATCAGGAAGATCTATGATCTTTTATCTCACTGAAGTCCAGCAGTATTTCTTGCTAGACTAGCATTTTTGCAGATCAGTGCCTTTTACTGCCTTCTGCAGGAAGGATCTATCGTTTGCATTTGGATCTGTCAAGTTGTTGAACAGTCTCACAATGGTCCTTTCAGTATCTTGTGTGCCTGGTCTTAAAAAGAGGGGTCTTACTATTTTTCAGCAGATGATCACAAAACCTTTCTCTATGGATGTTTCAGAGAACATACTGAGAATATGAAATAGGCAGTGTTTTAATATGTGTGCATTCTCATAACATACTCTTACAGGATTCTCAACATTCATTCAACAAATCAAGGCAAACATTTATCAATTAAGTCCTATTATTCAGACATTCTAATAGTATATTGGAATTCAAAGATACAAGAGATGCTTTCTCTTAATGGAAATAGTTTATCTTCTATCAGTGCAGGAAGGATATGTATAGATATGTATACACGAAAAAGTAAGCATATATACACAATAAAAACAAGGTATTATTATTACACTAGCAACTGGGGCAATCAGAAAGTGTTATATGCTGAGAACCCCTTATATCCCACTCCTCAGCTCCCAGTGCCATCAAATTCTTAAAGTTACTATCCATAAAATGTATTTTGTCTGACTGCTGTATAACCTACATCAAATTGCTTGACTTCTCAATGAGGGGCAGAGGGAAAGGAAGGAGGGAGAGGATTTGGAACTCAAATTTTCTTTTTGAAAAACAAAGGATAAAAATTGTTGTGTTTTTTTTGCATGCAGTTGGGGAAAATAAAATATCAAATCAAGGAAAAATAAAAGTTTACTATACACATATTTTGGTATATATCTTATAAGTATATACCTATTTGTAGGAACTTGTCCTCCTTCATTTGACTCAAAGCCCCTTATGGGCACTAGTTATTTTCATATTTTTCTTTGCATCCTCAGTCATTCGATCAATACACATTTTTAAACATCTACTATGTGCCAGGCACTCTGCAAAACATTGGATACACAAAGTCAGGCAAGAATTCCCTGCTCACCAAGAAGTCAAAGTCTAAGGAGAGACAGCAGGCAAAGAATTCCGAATATATATATAGTACATACACACACATATAATATGTGCATATCTCTGTATAATGTAATATAACTTATAATGTTTATAACATATTTTATGTCCATAGACACAGAATAGTATGAGATAATCAATGTGGTGAAGCCATTAATTTTCAGGAGAATTGGGAAAGGCCTCCTGTAGAGGGTAGATTTTTAGCTGGGACTTGAAGAAAGGCTGGGAAGACAGGAAACTGAATTGAGGAGGAAGAACATTCCAGCAAGGTCAATGGAAATACCTGGAGTTGGAGGATTACATGTTCTGTTAGAAAAAAGCAAATTCCTCAGTGTTCACAAGGTAGTAAATATTTCATAAGTGATGGGTCAGTGATTGATTGAGCTGAGTTCCAAAGGGAACTAAAGAGTCTAAGAGCGAGAGGTAAGGAAGGAGTGCATCTCAGGCATGTGAGGAAAGCCTGTGCAAAGGCATGGAGATTCATGGATAGAACTCAATGTACAGAGAAAAGCAAGATCATTTTATTGGAACCAAGGAATTTGCCAAGTGGGGTGGTAATATGAGGTTGGAATTGTAAGTTGGAGTAAGGTTGTGGAATATTTTAAATAACCAACAGAGAAGTTTGTATTTTCATTCTCACTCATTTATTTATTCATTCTTTAGCCTAGTATAGGAAAGTTATCTACTGCTTACCCAGTTATGCTGTATTAGATACTAATCAATGTGCAAAATTAAGTAAAAAGAAAAAACTCAGTAACAGTAAACAGATAGACATAGACAACGGTACTGTAAACTAAAAAGCCTGGTGGGGGAGTGGACTGGGAAGGAGTACTTATCAAGGGGATGTGATAAATGGTAAATAACTGCAGAAAAAAGGAAGGAAGGAAGGAAGGAAGGAAGGAAGGAAGGAAGGAAGGAAGGAAGGAAGGAAGGAAGGAAGGAAGGAAGGAAGGAAGGAAGGAAGGAAGGAAGGAAGGAAGGAAGGAAAAAAGGAAGAAGGAAAAGATAAACAGAGAACAAAAACTTAGATGAAATCAAATGTGAGAGAGAGAGAGAGAGTAATTGTGCTTTGAATACCTTAAACACTATGGGAATAAATCTATGGACCCTTTAGTATCATGCTTATATATAATTGAAAGCTATGATACATTTCATCTATAAATAAGTTGAAAGAAAAATATTTTCCCTTTAAAGTTCATATGCTTGCCCACCTTGCTTTAAGAACCTCTGATTTCATTTAATATGCTGATTTTGTAGATGGAATTATTTCTTAGAGAAAATTAATGACTCTCCCTAAGTTTCACAAGGAATGTTATTCATTCATTGACTCATTCGTTTATTCATATATCATTCATTAAGTTCCTACTAAGTGTCAGGCATGGTGCTATTTGTTGAAATACAGAGATACTAGGAAAAGTCTCTGCACTTGGGTATTCTATTACTGAAATGGAAGATTTAAACCTACTAATTCAGATTCGATAGCCAGTGTTAACAATGTCCTTTATTTTGGAAGGTAGTTTTTCTAGTGAAACTGTATTGAAAGCCCTCAGTCAGTTCACTCCATAAGATGGTGAATTATGCTGTGGAAATCTACCATAAGACTTCGCTGTTACTACGGACTTCACTCTAGGGCAAGGAGAGCCAATACCCTGGAAGGGAGCCATATGTTTCCACAGCTTGATAGAGCACATGGCATCATCAAAGTCTCCCCAACCCTATTTTAATGACCTTGACCTCCCACTGCTCTGCTAAGAAAATTTAGCAGAGGCAGGCAGTCAGATATTTTCTCTTACCTGTTCCACTAATAAAGACAGCCTTTTGTGGAACAGAAGCTAATGATAAGATCTTGTGCCAATGTAGCCCTTTATTCTCTGTATTTACAAACTCACAATATTCCACCAGAGTAGTCTCTAAAGCAGTTAGTGACTTGAGTCTTAGTATCCACATTTAACAGATGGGAAAACAGAGCCCTTCAATGATTTTCCCAAGGTCACATCTGCGCAGCGTCAAGGCTTAGACAAGAAACCAGATTTCCTTCATCTTTGCCCAAATCTGATATCAAGCCATCCCACAGTCATCTCACTGAACAAGTGGTCCGCAAGACATTAGGAACCTGAGCAGAGAGATGGTAGAAACTGCTTGGCATCTCTATTATTTCTGAGCAATACTTAGTAGGACTTTTCCCACTGTATCATCCCTGACAACTGTAACCTTTCTAAAGAGACTGCAAAGAATAGTCAAATATGGGAATGGATGTTCATGTTGCTAAATCTCCACCCCTTCCATGCTCCCATTAATGGACTTTATGTTTGGGGCAGTGTGGAAATGGGGCACACAGTGTTGGGCTGGCAAAGGTTTAGCAGCCAATTCTCTGGCTGGGCGCGGATGGGATGGGGGATATACGCTGAATGTTCTTTTAAGTTTGACCTGAATTATTAGCAGTGTCACCATTTTAAATTAAGTCTAGAAAATGAACATGATACATACATACATAAACACACACACACACATGCACACACACACTCACACAAACTAAAAGGCCCCTGACTTAAAATTTACTCTTTTCTGAGTTGTAAATTCTCATTATCTGTTTTGAGTTGACGAGCACATCTTTGCGAGTGGGCAGGGAATAAGGGTCTCTCTCTCTCCTTCCCTCTCTCTCTCTCTCTCTCTCTCTCTCTCTCTCTCTCTCTCTCTCTCTCTCTCTCTCTCTCTCTCTCTCTCTCTCCCTCTCTCTCTTTCTGTCCTCTATGACAGCAAATTAAATAATTGAACAAACCTATATCAATGATCAAGAAGTAATAGTTTGCCCCTCACAAGAAATCTCTTGCAGAGGTTCAGTGACCATTTGTTGGCTAGGGAGTAGTTTAGATTACCTTCTGAGGCATTTGGATTGGATGAGATGGTTGCAGAGATAATTCCATTGAAAACATGATACTTAGAGTCAGCTAGGAGATGTAGTGGGTGGAACACTAGCCCCAGAATCAGAAGGAGCTGAGTTCAAATGTGGCCTCAGAAACTTACTGGTCACATTACCGTGGGCAAGGCATTTCACCCTGATTGCCTCAAAAAATACAGACTATATATTAAAAATGCAAACTAAAAATGTAAGTCTTTCATCTTAAGGATTTTCATGCTGCTACATTTGTAGAGTGTAGACTTGGAGCCAGGAAGACCTAACCTGAAATCTACTCTCAAAAATTCAGTCAACATGTGACCCTAGATAAATTATTTAACCTACTGTCGTTTCTCTTACTTGAAACATGGGAATAAAAGTAGCACGTACTTCACAGGGATTATTGTGAGAATCAGAGGGAATAATAGATAAATTTTGAAAGCCTTAAAACTCCCTATGAATTAATGTTTCTTCTTCCTCTTCTTCTTCTCTTTCTCCTTGTCCTCCTTTTTCTTCTCCTTTTCCATCTTCTCCATCTTCTTCTTCTCCTTCCTCCTCCATCTTCCTCTTCCTCTTCTTCGTCTTCTTCCTCTTCTTCTTCTTCTCCTCCTCCTCCTCCTTCTCCCTTTCCCACACTTTATGGGTTTCTCACTTGATCTTCCCAATTACATCATTGGATAAGTTTTTTTTATTATTATTAAACCCATTTTTAAGGTGAGGAAATTGAAGCCTGAATGAATTTTAATGACATTTTTTTTCTGTTTGACAAATCTAGTAAGACTTTGAGTCTATGTTCAAGTTGAATCATTCCTCACTCTAACTAGAACTCTATCTAGGGTGCCAAAAAACCCCTACTTTACTAATTATGGCAGGGAAATTGTGCATAAAATATACATAAATTAGTAAATGCAATATACGCATAAAATATTTTTAAAATTTACTTTTATAGGATACTAGGCCTATGATTCAACTAGTATATGACACCTTTGGTAGGTAAACTTTCTTAAAAATGCATATCATTATGCATTAGCTCTGCAATGTTTTGTATAATAGAGATACATGAGATACTGAAAGGATAATGACTTGTCTAAAATCATACAACTCTATGTTAGCAGGTGGGGAATTAACTGGGGTCTCTTGTCCTCAGAAGCCAGCTATGTCTCTTGTCTGCTTTATCAAAGTATCTTTTAAAATTATGCAGAGTAATATTATCTTGAGAATTATAAAACAGGGCTCCAGAAATGTTTCCTGAAAAAAAATTATTCCAGAGCTAGGTTTAGGAAAGTAGGTATCTGAGAGGTAAGAGTCCAGTAATTCATTCAAAATGTAGTAAGTCCAAATATACAGATGCTGGTGCATTATATGGCTGCCATGTGCTTGAAAGGACAGTTTGACTGGAACAAAGAGAACAGAAAATAGGATAGTATTAAATTAGACTTGACAAGCAAATGGCAGTCATATTGTGTGGGAGTGGCAGGGGCAGGGGGGAGTTAGAGTGGTAAGAAGGGGGTTTAAATGTCAGTCTGAGAATTTTGTTACTTAAGAGCCACAAAGGAGCCCTGTTTTATAATTTTAGGACTGTTAATTTGGCATCTTGTGGAAAAGAGATAAGAATTAGACCTTTAACCCATAAACAATCATCTACTTTTTGTAGGAGCAGTGTTACAGACAAAGGCCAAAACAGACAATTTCCACTATGACCTCCCATTCTATTGAGGGATTGGATCAGAAATTAACTTGTATTGGAAATTAACAAGATACAACACTATATTAAAAAAAATTGCTTATTACCCAAAAGATAATGAAATGGTTAATAGTGAGGGTAATTAGTTTTTCAGGAATTTGTAACCAAGGGTTCATAATCTTTTTAAATATATGCTTTAAGAACTATTTCCATAAATGAATTTCCTTTATAATGCCTTGTGTTTTAACTTATGCTTTAAAATCATCACTCGGACATACCAAATATACCAAGGTATGCAAATGCTAAAGAAACTCTGGGCTTTAATATGTCATCAAGGGTGATGCATTTAATAAATGATGCAAAAAACTTCATGTACATGCATTCCCAGAACATAAGAGATAGTCAGAGAGATGTATAATAAAGACAGCCTTGGAGACTGCCTGGTTAAAAGAACAGAAAACAGGGATTGCTTGCATAGGCAGATCTCCTATGAAGGATTCATGTAAAGGCTTGTATCAGTGTGGCATGGGATAAAAGATGGAATGGAAAATCATGAATTTGCATAAACGGCATAATCACATTGTTGAGATGCCTGATTCATTACTGAGTACATGCTCCTCATTCCGTGTAGGTTCTATTCTCTGCTGAAAAAGCCACTTCAAGAATTCTTAAAGCAATATTTTAGTTTTTGATAAAGGACTAAATACCTGGGAAGAGGCAATGTAGAATAGTAGACAGAGAGCTGGTTTGGAAGTAAAGGAGACCTGAGTTCTCTCCCTGTATTGATGAAACAAATCACAGTCTCAGTCAACATAAGCACAAAATATTTCAGTCAGGGTGTGTAATGTTCTGAACTAATTATTAAGAGCCACTGTCAACTGCAAATCAGTGAATGGTGAAAAACTTAAATGGGAGTCAATGGGAGAATGATGTGATTTCAAAATAATTTTGAAAAGTGCAGCTACTAAATGAATTGGCCATAGCTTTATTAACTGTGTCAGAACAGTCCTGCAGAAAGCTAGTTTGAGATTAACTGTGCCTTTTGTTAGGAAGCAATCTAGCCTGCATCCAGATGGTTAATGACAGATAAAAACAGCATGGTTCGTGCTGTAGATCCTGGAGGCTGACCTGGCTCTTTGATCATTTCAACTGCAAGGCAAAGATTCTGTCCAAGGAAAGGACTGGGGAGGCAAAGAGATTATTTTTAAATAACCTGCAGAAATTCACTGTTGATCATAATGACATAGGGCAGGGCAATATAGGCTGATAAATATGATTTGCTGCTTTCTTTTTTTGACTGGGTTAGATTCATGGATTCATGGGTTGGAAAATTGGCAGATGAGGATAAAATCTCTTTTGTACTTTTGTAATGATAAAAATAATGGAGCTGATGAAATAATAACACCTGTCTACTCACTATGTGTTGAATGATTGGGAAAATTAGACCTTGAAGAAAGGTGTGTAATGAACTTCTCTCTGTGGCTCTATTCTTGACCCTGAGCTGTGAGACCCTTACTATTAACTCCTTGTATAACCATATAAATATGATGATTATCAGATTTGCAGCTGATGTGACTTTAGGCTATAGTCAAAGATCTAGTTCTAAAAAAAAATAAAAGGACTATAGCTATGATTTTTTTTTGCATGTAGGAAACTCCATGATAAAACAAACAAAAAATAAAACTCCTAATTGTAGATCAACACCTTCTCTCCTTCTCTCCAACTTAAAGTCTTTGAGAGTTGCCCAGAGTACTGAATGCTTAAGTGATTTGGCCAGCATTACAGAGCTTGAATCTTTCAAAGATAAGTCTAGAGTCAGCAATTTCCTGGATTTGAGGCCATCATTAAATCATGGTTGGAGTAGTGAGGGCAGACCTGAAAGTCACATTTCAGGGATAACATACAGAAGCTTAAAATTGTTTAAGATGGGGAGGAGCTAGGATTAATTGATTGAGGTTTTATAGAGGCAGAAACTAGCGTAGTGTAACAGAAACTATGGAAATTAATCTATGCTGATTTGGAAGTAGCTGACTTGGAACATAGAGATTTCTCATTTATTTGAGGAATATTAGTAAAATTTATTTATTTATTGGTATAATATTAGTAAATAAATTAGTATAATATTAGTAAAATTTATTTATTATTAGGAAAATTAGTAAAAATTAGTGGAATGTCTTCTGCTGAGAGATATAAAAAAGGCACTTTTGATCAGGAGTCTCCTGAATTAGTTTTCCTTGGAACATTCTTCCAACACAGGAATCCACTGATAACAGTCATGTTTCAAACAAGCTCTTGTGATGCAGTGGGATGGGTTCTAATACTAACTCCACCTCATCTCCTCCACTTTCATCTAGATTTTACTTAATGAAATCTTTGTGAACTTGAGCAAAGTAAAGTTTGGTAATAACTGCTGGGGAATTTTGGTTGTTTCCTTGTTCTCCTCTGCCCCCATAGATTTTTTAAGTCCCACAGAGAAGTTGTGAACTACATCAAATGGAAAACATTACAGAATCTAGGACTGGAAAGGGCTCTGGAAATCATCTGCTTCACCCATCTAGTTTTCCAGAGGAGGTCATCTTCAGACATTCTAATTTCAAGTCCTTTTCTCCCTATCAATATCCTTATTAGTTTAATTTAATCATGAAATTTTGAAAACATATACTTCATTCTTACCATAATTCATAATTATAATGTTCAGCTTAAAGAATTAAAAATAATAATTCAAGTCAAAACTTTATATAAAAGTCTCATATTAAACACAGTTTAATAATGAAAGTTTTGAACTCTTTAAAGCGTATAAATCTGGACTGTTATTTATGAACACCATCATCATCGATTGGAAGAGGCAATCATCCATAATGGTTAGAGAGCTTTCCCTAATCTGACTATTTCGGGAACAAAATACTTCATCTTTGACTCTAGACATTTTCTCTGGCCGTCACCCATGCCTGGAATGTTTTTCCTCTTCTACTCCACCTACTGACCTTGTTGGCTTCCTTTAAGTTCTAATTAAAATCCCATCTTTTACTGGATGCCTTCCTCAAACCTTCTTAATCTAGTAACTTCCTTCCATCGATTATTTCCTATGTATCCTGTACATAGCTTTCTTTGTATATGTTTGTTTATATATTGTCTTCCCCATTATACTGTAAGCTCCATGAGGTCAAAGACTTTCTCTTGTCTCTTTTTTTTGTAGCCCCAGGACTTAGCACAGTGCCTGGAATATAGTATCTACTTAATGAATACTTAATTATGATCAATTACTGAAGATATATTTTAGCTCAGTTGAACATTTACCCAACCACTGAGTGACTAGGCTGCTCTGTAGACTATAATTTTCATAGATGATGTTAATATTGGTGAAGGGTTTTCCTCACCTGAGCATTGTGTATATTATTGAAATGATGGGTCTCATCCTCATCCCTATAATTATTACTGCTAATTAACTATATGATGTTTATGAATTTAGATCTTCCATTAAATAATACTGATAGAAGCTCACCCTGGATTCAAGTCTTCAAATAATTTCAGTGCAGAGGGTCCATCCAATTTGCTAAGGGTCTTCCTTAAATCTAAAGAATCTCCCTGGTGATCTTTGGTGACATATTAAATTTCCTTCACCCTCATAATATATTTTCAATATTATTTTATTATGTAGTATGTGAGAGAATATAAGCTATTTGAGGTCAAAGATTATTATATTTTGCTTTATCATTAGCACTTAGCACATGCTCTATTCATTGTATACACATATATTTGGTTGATTAATAAGTTTATTATAAATAGTAGTAATAATAGTATTGTTAATATATAAAATATCATATAAATATATAAATAAATATATTGCATACATTATATAAATACACTCATAGTGAGAGAATATAAATAAGCATAGATGTTAAGAAAGTTTTCTTGTAGGAAGTCATACCTGAAATGTTCTAAGAATTGGATGCTGGAAGTTTAACATAAATAATAGAGGTGGTACAATAGATAAAACTTTGCCCCTGGGCATTTTAATTATTTCACCCTCAATGTCCTAGTGTTTAAAAATAGGCATGATAATAATAGTAATTCCTCTGCAGGGCTATTGTGAGGATCAAAAGATCTTATACATATGCATTTATACAAAGACCTCTACACTGACACAGACACATGCACCTATAGTGTTGAACATACCCCAAAGTCCTGTGTCAGCCATTTTAGCAGCAGTACTATTATTGCTATTGATTTTTAATTATGTTAGCAGAAAAGCACCTAATATATGTCATTTAAATGACTATAATTTCAGCAAGGAGATTTTTAGGCAGAAAAAAATAAAAACCCTAACCATACTATAGAGTTTGGTGTCATTTTCAGATTATTCACCCAAGTGTAGTTCAGTTTATTGAAGTAAAATCTCCTGCTTTTATCCTCCCTTTGGCCCCCCAAATTCATGAAGCAAACCAATTTTTTAAATAAAGTGCCAGTGAACCAAGAGGAAGGAGAAAAAAAACCCACAGAGCCAGGATGGTTGGAGAATAAAAACACCTTCAAGGAAAAGAAAATGACCCTGGTCTCATATGTATCTTAAAACCAAAGTCTGGAAAGCACCAAATGCAATAAAACATCATAGTACAGATATCCAACAAAAAATGCACTTAGGAAGTGATGACTAATGGGATGTTATAAGGAAGAATGCCAATGGAAATGATATTGAAGTTGTATCAGTCATTTCAGCAGAGGGAGGGGTATGGTCCAGAGAGAGCCAAGTGAGCAGAAAGCCCTGGGACATAAGACCAGCACCAAGCATAGTAACTAGATAGAGTTTAGTAGGTTACAGTCGCCATGCTAAGTACTTCCCAGTTATTATCTCATTTGTCCTGGAAAGTAGGTGTTATTATTATCTCAACCATCCAGAAATTAAGGTATGTAAAGATTAAGTATCTTGGTCAGTGTCACAGAGCTCATAAATGTTCAAGGTCAGATTTGAACTCAAGCATTCTTGACTGAAGGTCCACCATGCCAACCAACTGCCCCCAGTCAGGGACAAGAGAAAAGACTAATGGGGAAACTTACCAATGATAGAATGGACCTTTGACTCAATGATCCAAGGTATTTAAGCCTTAGTGTCCTCTCCTATCCAATGCAGAAAATACAGGTTTTGTCACAGGGAAAACTGAGGGTCTAAAAGCATCTATGAATCCATCAATTAATGCCATAGGTCATCAAGTATTTACTTTGTGCCAGCCCCTATCCTAAGTGCTGAGATTACAAGAAAAAAGGGCAAAAGACTGTCCCTGCTCCCAAAGAGCGCACAGTTCAGTTGGTAAGACAACATGAAAAAACACCCTACAAATAAGATAGAAATACTTGATTAGGGATGATGAAAAGAGAAAAGATACTGGAATTGAAGAGAATTAGGAAAGACTTCTTGTGGATACTAATAGTGTAGCTGGGACTTTAAGGAAGTTAAGAGAACAAGGGAAAGAAAGGAGGAGGGAGAGAATTCTAGTCAGGAGACAAATGGTGGGGCTATGAAAGGAGTGCTGGTCATAACAGAAAGCCCACATTCTGACTCCTGGCTCTATCTAATCCCTACAAATTTCACTTCACTTCTCAGTATTTAACACATCTTCCTAATCATAAATTATCAAGCAGTTATCTTTGCCCTGAGTATTTCCTCACTGGACTTTTGCCTCATAGGTGGAATCATAGGACCTCCCCAAAAAAGTGCTGTGGGTATAAAGATAAGAAGAAAGTAGTTTTGGTCTTTAGGAAGCTTGTATTGTGCACAAGAAACAAAAGATACATAAATAAATCTAAGGTAATTGTTTTTCTAATACTAGTTTTCACTATAATTAAGATCAGAAGAAGAAAACAATTACAGGTGAATAGAATGATCGCTCATTGGATCTCCTATGAAATACAAAGAAGATGGTGAAATTGTTTTACTGTACATTCAAAGGCAAGGAAAAATAACTTTCTGGTATATATCTATCTCATAATGAAATATTCATGATTATTTTCAAAAGGAACACTATGAAAAAAAAGCTGTATTTATGCAGTAACATTTGCTACCCCAAAATGGAAAGTGAGTGAAGTTCTATAGAGAACGTTCCTAGGCAAATTCTAAAGGCATCATTAAAGGCAAAAGACAATGAGTTGAGTTGGAAATCAAGAGGAGGAATGTGGGCTGAAATGCGTTCATGAAATTGAAAAGCTAATTTAATGACCCCCAATTTGTTTTTTTTTTTCTGAGAAACAACAAGCAATGTGTTTTCTTTCTTTTTTCCCCTTAAATACCAGCATTGTAATAGCATTTAATATAATCTCAAGAAATGAAGTACAGTGGTTCCTGGAGTAGTGAAATGAATATTAAAGAGAGAGAGAGAGAGAGAGAGAGAGAGCAGGTTGCATCATTTAAAGGACTTAAAAAGGAACAGTAAGGGATGTCAGCAGGAAAATAAATTCATGACCAAAAACAATATGCTGATTACAGAGTGTAGATGAGAAGTATCAGGTAGACAGCTAGATCAAACAGACATTAATATATGTGTTATGTCACAGGGAAGCAAAGAAAGCAGAGGTAACAGATACCTTGTTGTGATACTCAGGTATATTCACGAACTAGAGTCATGCAGGAGGGGTGTTATTATCTGTGTCATTGGAGGGAGAATCCAGTCAATGTAATCAAAATTCGTCTGAGTGTCCTGAGACATAAATAGTGAATATATAGAAAAGGAAAACAGAATCAGGAAGAAGCTCATTTTCATCAAGAGTCCATCATGCCAGATTAAGCTTAATTTTATTTTTGAGGATTGATAGATTGGTAGATTAAGGGAATGCCTTATAAAATGATTAAAATTAAGTTAAAAATTCTTTTCTATTATTCATCTAGAAAAGATGGAGAAATGTGGTCTAGGAAATAATGCACTTGGGGATATTTGTTTCATCTCCTCTGACATGCATACCTATTTATATGGTCTATCTTGCACAATATAATTTTCTTGTGGTCAAGGATTTTTTTCTTTATATACTCAAGTGCATTTCCTAGAATTGTGAGCAAGGGGGGGAAGTTTGTTGCCACAAATCAGTTTTGACATAGACATGATGAAGAACTTCTCGAAAGTGGGAGCTATCAAAATGTGTAAAGAGTTAACACAATGTAGTAAGTTTCCCACTACTGGAGCTCTTGCAGAGGAAGGTGTATGCCTTTTGACAATATTTTATTGGGAAGACCCAAGATAAAGGAATAAAAGCAGGGAAATTCCTGACCTCTCCCCCAAAGCCCTCTGAATACCTATAAAAATGACTCTAAACAAATTCTAGAGCTACAGAACCCAAAGAATGACAGAATGAAACAAATCCCCAGACCAAGACAACCCGAAAAGTCAACAGAAGGGTCTTTCACACTGGGCAGGGAGTGGAGCCCAGTCTGGTATGGGCCGCACCAATACAGATGGACCTGAGCAGGCCTCAGGGAACTGAATCATTGGAAGCTGTGGCAGTTTCCAGACTTCTCAACCCACAAACACCAACACTATTAGGACCTGGGTGAAAGAGGACTGTTCATCCTGACTGGGTCTGTCCCTAGCCCCAGGGTGGTGGGCATAGTGGCAATAGCAACACTAGCAACAGCAGCAGCAGTGGCAGAGGCTGCTTCAGGAGCTCTGAGCTCACAGATGGTGGGGGTGTGTTCATACAAAATCTGTGAAGTCTTGGATACTCACCCCTATACCCACTCCCAGTGGAATCAGAGTTCTTCCTTGACAGAGAGTTAGAAAGTCAATTATTTGGTTGGGAAGATCAATAAACATCATGAAGGAATTTAGACCATAAAATCTTACTGTGGTGACAAAGAAGATCAAAACATTATCTATAACAAAAACTCTAAATATCATTTTCAATAAATTATCACAGAAAACTGCCCTGATACTCTAGAACCACAGGGCAAAATAGAAAGGGAAATAATCCATAGATCACCTCTGAGAAGAGATCCTAAAAGAAAAACTCAGCAATATTTTAGTCAACTTCCAGAGTTCCCAGATCAAGGAGAAAAAATTGCAAGTGACCAAAAAGAAACAATTTGAGAATTGTGGAAACACAATCAGGATAACACAAGATCTAGCAGCTTCTACATTAATGTATCAAGGACTTGTAATATGATATTCTGGAGGTCAGAGGAGCTAGGATTAAAATCAAGAATCACCTACCCAGCAAAACTAAGTATCATCCTTCAGGGGAAAATGAACATTTAGTGAAATGGAGGACTTTCAAGTATTTTTGATGAAAAGACTAGAGCTGAATAGAAAATTTGATTTTCAAATACAAGAATCAAGAGAAGCTTGAAAAGGTAAACAGGAAAGTGAAATAAGAGACTTATTAAAATTGAACTGTTTATATTCTTGTATGGAAAGAGGATATTTGTAACTCATGAAAACTTTCTCACTATTAGAGTAGAGGAAATAGGTAGATGGATGGAAAGAAAGAAAAAAGAAATGAAAGAAAAGAAGGAAGGAAGGAAGGAAGGAAGGAAGGAAGGAAGGAAGGAAGGAAGGAAGGAAGGAAGGAAGGAAGGAATTGAGAAAAAAGAAAGAAAGGAAGAGAAATAGAGAAAGATAAAAGACACAGGATGAGCTGAATATGAAGGGATGATATCTAAAAAATAAAATTAAGGGGTGAGAGAGGAATATATTGGAAGAAGGAGAAAGGGAGAGATAGAATGGGGTAAGTTATACAATTATGAAAGAGGCAAGAAAATGATGAGGAATGAGAAGGGCGATGAAAAGGAATGAGGGAACCTTACTTTCATTGGATTTGAGATAAGGAGGAAATAATATGTACAATTAATTATATATCTACCTTACCCTGCAGGAAAGTTAGGGGGGCAGTATGGGGTTGGTAGGAGGGAGGCCAGATTAGGGGAAGGAGTAGTCAGAAGCAAATACTTTAGAAAAGGAATAGAGGCAAAGGAGAATATAGAATAATTGGGAAGAGGTATAGGATGGAGGGAAATAAAGTTATTCTTTCACAGCATGATTATTATGGAAGTGTTTTGCATAACTACACATGTATAACCTATATTGAATGTCTTGCCTTCTCAGTGGGGGTGGATGGAGAGGAAAGAACAGAGATAATTTGGAACTCAAAGTTTTTAAAACAAATGTTAAAAATTGTTTTTGCCTGCAACTGGGAAATAAGATGTACAGGCAGTGAGTTATAGAAATCTATCTTTCACTTCAAGAAAGTAAAGTGGAAGAGGATAAGGAGTAGGTGATAAAGGAGAGGGCAGACTGGTGGGAAATGAAATGAGACTGCATGTCATCTTGGGGTGGACAGGAGGGAAGGATGGGGAGAAAATCTGGAATTCGGAACTCAACATCTTGCAAAAATTTATGTTTACAACTAAAATAAATAAATTTTAAAAAAAGATTTTCCAGAAGGAATAACTATTCATATACAAACTGAAGTCCTCTTAGGTCACTTCCAGTGCTGAGAATCTGGGCTTCAGTATTCTAAGGTCCCTTTCAGCTCTTTACTAGGGTAATGAAATTAATTATCACTGGAATAATGCAATAGCCATTATAAACTTAGTTAATGAAAGATAATTTCTATCAACTTTGAGGGAAGGCAGGAAGGAGGAACTAGATCACTGACTCTTCCATATTCAAACACTTTCCCTAGAACCCACTCTCAGTTTTATTTTTCATGCAGACATAATAAAGTAATGGCAAGATTGAGAGCATTCTAAGTTTTTGATTTCTTACTGCCCAGGGAGTCCAGATCTTTCATAGTCCTCATTCCAGGATGTGTTTGTCAATATTGATAAATTGAGAAAAATTATCCCAAAGCATTATGGGAAAATGTCATTGGTTAGCTTTCATTTCTCTGAGTATCCATGGATCCTTATCACTTATAATGTATTCATACTTGATATATTCTCTACAGAGGTGTTCCCTGCTGACAAAAGGAGACAGACCTTATACCCATTGCCAGCACTCCAGGAATTGAGTTTAATGAGCTTTCTTCCAGCTGTCCCCAAGGAAGTCACATCCTAATCATGTCTAATTGGTGTTTTCCTTTGGGATGAGAAATATAAATCTTCAGAAAGGAATGTGATATCTCAAGAGGCTGGGGAAATAAAATGAAATATCTGTTTGTTTGCAGGAAGGACATGAGGGAAGAAAAAAGAGTTTACCTGAAATTGTTTCCATACTGTTTGATCAAATTGCATCATTTTTTGTTGGTTTCCTTGGGTCTGGGGAGAGATATTTTTCCACTCTACTACATAGAATCAGGTAGGTTGATGCATTTGATGCCATGAAAGGTCTGGAGTCAAGAATTTTTTCTCAAATCTAACCTCAGACACTTACCAGTTGTGTGACAGAAGATGTCACTTAACCTCTGTCTCCCTCAGTTTTCCAAATGTAAAATGAGAAAAAAATACATCTATCTTCCAGGGTTGTTATGAGAATCAAATAATATAATATTTAGAAATTGTTTAGTCTGGCACATAATAAGCATATAATAAATGCTTATTTCTGTTCTTTCTTGTGCTTTTGAATTTTATTTATCATTCCTTCTCCTTGATGAGAGCCTGACCAGGATTATCAGGTTTAATATAACACTTTCTAAGTCTTCTTTATCTACAAGGAGACCTTGGAATTACTAGATGATGTCTAATCACTCTTCTCATATATGAATGCTGACTGAGAGAAATCTTCCCTTTTATAAGGTGACTATGCACCAACTAGTATACTCAACGTTTTTGGTAAATATTAACAAAAACTATCCAGTCTCCTAGGATCCTCTAAGCCCTGATATTTTATACTTATATGATGTTCATTTTTCATCTAATGAAAGCAGAGACTAATTAATTATCCATCAAATGTGCATTTCTTCTTCTTATTTATCAAGGGATTACTATGTACAATGCTCTGTGTTATCTGGACACTGGGGATACAAACACAATAATGAAGTCATAAATATCTTCATGAACTTTATATTCTGTGAAAGGTACAATAACATATATGCAAATAAAGTAAGCACAAATTTCATACAAAGAAATACAAAGTAATTTCCAGAAACAAAGAGGAAAAAATATTTGAATAATTAAGGAGGGAGAAAGAAAATGATAGTAAATAACCTTAATAGAACTCTTTAAGATTCCTAAAGCATTGCATCTCATTGAATCCCCACAACAACCTTTTGCTGGAGGCATTACTAATATTATTATCCTTGTTTTACAAGTCAGGAAATAGAGGCTCACAGAGGTAATATGTCTGATGAAGAAAGGATTGGATGAATGGTTCAGTGAAGAAGGTAAGAGATATTATAGCTTCAAAGACTCTTCTGAGATTCTGTTTTTGGGTTTATTAGTGATCCTAAAGTTTCCCTTCCCACTCTAACCAAATTCATATTATGTTGTTCCAAGTGCATCTTGCTACAAGTCAGGTAACACTCAAAAATTCTGAAATTATGTTGGCACAAATGAAGAGTGTCAAATATCCTTCAATCCATTGTGAAAAAGGTTCCAAAGATGATAGTGTTATTTCTTGGGGAAAATGTTGACTATGTATATATTTTGTAGTCAAAGAATGCCATGAATTAAAAGGGGAGATTGCTATACTAATTCTCTAAGAAACAACATGGTAAATATCATTTCATGTTTACCAAATGTCCCAATTCAATATTAAATTTTAGTTCCCTTTCAGATTTATAGGATCATAGCATAAAATATCAAGAGCTAAAAGAGATGTCAGAAGCCATATTTTTAAACCTCTCACTTTACATATGAGGAAACTGAGGCTAAGCACATTAAAGGACTTTCCTAAAGACACTCAGATAGCAAGTGTCTGAGCCAAGATTCTAAACAAAGAACTGGGACTAAAATCCAGCTTTCTTTCCATTTGTCAAGGGGCTCTTTTAGAACAGCCTTTTCATTTTCTATACACCTCAAATTATTAGAGCAGATTCATAAATAGCGAAGGGTCATTGAAATTTTGCCTCAAGGATCTGATATTCCAGTGGGAAATTACTTCTTTATTTTTTTTCTCATACAAGGCATATTTACTTCCATTGTTTCCTCAAGGACAATTGTTCTTTTTACAATCATTGTTCTGAACTCACAACATAGCTTTGTGCCACTTGTCCATCTTTGAATGACTTTCACTATGACATTTCTCTTCGTGGTCCCCACCTATGGCTCTGCAATACCTGGGGTAAGAGAGGTGGATATATCTAGGAGCTGGTCACCCTCTTCACCTGAACAACTGCACCTGAATTTCGCATATCCTCTCTACTGTTCTGTCCTTTCCCATTCCCATCTTTGTGTGCAACATTTTATGCAAAGAATACATAGCTATGATTATCCTTTAAAAATCCAAAATTCCATTAATATTGACCTTCTCTTTGTTGACTTAAACCTTCAAGCCCAGAATGCATTCCTTCTTCACCTCCCTGTCTTAGATTTCTAGTCTTCTTCAAGGTTCAACTCAAATGCCATCCTCTACATGAAGCCTGGACTCCTCCTCCCATTACCTTGTATATATTTTGTTTCAAGATACATGTGCATATTTTGTCTCTTCTGACTAAATTGAAAGAATCCTTAATTATACAGATTACTGCCCTTCTGTCTTTTGTTTATATGTTTAGCAGAGTGCCAGCCACATAGCGGTCACTCGCTATGGGCTCACAATATGTTGATGGATTATCTGATGCCCTTATACCTTAGGCTTTGAAATTCATAAATTGTTATAGCCAAATTTAAAGACAAAAATCATCATCTGCAACCCTCTCCTCTATTCATGGATCTCTACTAAAGTATTTTAAAAAAACAGAAACAAAGTCCATCAGTCCTTCTGTTAGCTTTCAAAGCCATTCTAACTCACTCATTAGGCTGTTACGATCTTCTGATGAAACTTTTTTAAATATCCCACTGTTGTCTCCACTTCGTAATGAGGCATCAGCCTCGAAATAGGTGAGATTTCAACATATGTGCTTGCATTTACTCATCATTAACCCTAATACACTGTGCAGTTATTAATCTCTGAAGCAATGTCAATTAGGCAGATTTTGAGCTACCGTTTTTCTTGAGGTTTACATAAGTGTAATACGCATCAGAAATGCATTAGAAATTGAAATACCTATGATCATGTTTAGCCTTTCATTTGACAAATCCTAACTTCTTTATTTTGAAAGAAAGAAAACTGGACTAAAAAGGGCATCATTTTATTCTAATATTTCTGAAATAATTTGGAGACCAAGATGGGGAGGGTGTCCATCAACTGGGGAATGAACAAAACTATTGCATGTGATTGTAATAGAATTCCATTTTGCTAGAGGAAATAATGAAAGATACTGTTGCAGAGAAAGCTGATAAACCCATGTGAACTTTTAAAAAATGAAGCAAGCAGAACCAGAAAAATATATAGTATAAAAACAAAATTGTGAAAATAAAGAATATTAAAAGACTTAGGAACTTTAGTTGACGAACCACAATTTCAAAGGGATAATGATAAAAATTTTCTCCACTTAATGATAAGTTTGAGTTATTTTTTAATTGGATAAAATTATCACTTTAAGCAATAAAAATGTTCTCTAGTATATGAAAAATGTATTATCTTTATCAGCAGATCTTGAAGTATGGTGCAGAGATGCTTGGACATCCCCTAAAATATGGTGGAAGTCCTTGTGGTTAAAAGTATTTCATATTACTACTAAGGTACTTTATCTAATATTAATATCAATATAAATAAACATAACCTACAAAAAACAAACACTTGGGGACAGTTATCAATAAATTTGAAGTGTGCCACGGGGTCAAGAGAAAGGCAAGGAAATGTGAGAATCAAGGTCTTAGAAGATATTAGGATAAGGTGGAAGTAGATCTTGTTGTCAGTAGAATGGAATCTCATTTAGGGCTAGGGATGCTTTCTATTTGTTTGCTGTTATCTTTATCTCCTCAGAGTATATCACTGTAATGACTTATAATAGTCAATCAATCAGAATTCATGTAATGAATTCTAAATATATGTGTAAGAGTACATATGTATATTGTATATATGTGCACGTATGTATATATATGTATGTGTGTGTGTATATATGTGTGTACACACACACACGCACACACACACATACTTTCAGAAGGTTACTCTGAAATGAATTGTGAATTTATCCTTATCTGATATCATGGGTCTGGGGATAGTAAAACAGGACAACTGTGATATGACTGTATGTAAAATTAGCAGATTTAGACAAACTTTTTTCTCATCAGAATATAAATTAGTGTTTTATTTTTCTTTTTCAATGGGGAACCTTTGTATATATCTTAGCTAAGGGAGCTTAGACACAGTCACAGAGATTGATTTACCCCCTGAGGGACAGACATAATTCTTTTATGTGGTCCTAACATGATAGGTCATTGTGCCTATGCACTAATATGAAAGGCAGAAGTAGAGTTCTTGTCTCCATAACATTTTCCTCATTTTAAATAGTATTAAAAAAAACAATCGTTTCTTTGATTACTTCCATAATTCTTAGAAGTTATTACACAGTGCTTAGCATCTGATTATGTGGATTTAAGAGATGAGAGTGATGAAGTCAGGCAGAAAACCTGGCACATAGATACAGAAAGATGATTTGGTTCCAAAGATGTTGATTGAAGCAAATGGAAGATCATGTTAACTGATGATTAAATTAGAAAGCCGACAGGCAGGTTTCTAGGATAACTACCTCGGCGCTATCTTCACATTGGCAATCTCAGTGGGTATTTAGATCAGATGGAAATACCCAGCTGAAAGGTAAATGAGGGCAGTGGAAAAATGTTGCTGTCTTCAAATTCTTCTACTCCTTATTTTCTTGAAAGGGTTAGAGAAAGACAGGAGATGTATAGAAATATAGAAGAGTTACTTACATGGAGCCCACTGGGCATGAAAGATCTACCAGACATAGGTAGATGAAATCAGAAATATAGATATATTTGTGTAGGAATAAAGCTATTTTAATACATAGAGATATAATGCAATCTGATAGAATCTAAGCCCCTTGAGGGTTGGGACTGTTACTTCTGTTTCTGTATCCTCAAGCCCAGTTCAGTGTTTTGTATATTTTTGCTGTTTGTCCTTCAATTTCCAAGAGAATCAATGGCATCACAGGATGATATCATGACCTGCAGATGAATTTGATTTAAGTGAGGCAGAGTTGCAGAAAGTCAGTAACCTTACTCTCTCTTCCAGAGTCATTGAAGTCCATTGACAAGACAAGAGTAGGATGGCTGGTGGTGGCCCAGGATGCAGTGGATGACCTTGGCATCTTCAAAGTCTAAACAAGCTAAATGCTCCACAACACTTGCTTTGGTGGCCTTCATGGCCCTTGAAACAAATTGTTCTCATTCTCCCATTCTGCTTGGGGGGAAGTCTTTGCATACTTTGAGTAGACATCTCCCTAACTCACTGATTGGAGTGAGACCAATCGATTGCTCTCAGCCTGGTTTATCCAGTCTACCAAGACAGTTTTTGTCAGGGTGTGACTGACACCCATTGTATAGCTTCTTGGAGATGCAGGTGAGAGTTGGGTGATTAGGTGGACACCAAAAGTGAATGAGCAGCCCTGAAAATCACTCAGCTAACCTTCACACCAGAGGTGATTGTCCTCCCTTAACACGCCATAAATCTCAGCATGCTATAGAGTACTTAATGTTATTTAGTTTATATTCAATGGTCATCTCCTACCTCAATTGATTGTAAGCTTCTTGATGGCAGAGACTTTCAGGACTTGGTATGTTTTCCAAGAACAAAGAAAGTGCTTAATAAATGCTTATTGACATTATTGAAAGGTTAATTAACCAACAAATAGTTCGATTCTGAGCTAAAAATAAGTGATGCCCGAAGGCTTTATTAAAACAATAACCTGTAGAAACTGCAAAAGGAGAGACAGAATCATAAAAACCTCAATCTTCTGAGAAGAGTATAGGCAATCTACGAGTCCCTTGAAGAAACTGAAATCCAAAAGGGGGTGATGTGTCTTATTTAAGATTCTGCCCCTAGCTAGAATATTCTAGTGAAGCCTTTGACCTATGGAATTGAAATGCAATCGACAGAATCTAACCTGGAATACAGAGAAAATACCACTTTCAAACAAAAAAGAAAGAATGCACTTTTGTTCATGTTTGGAAATTCTACCTATCTAGCTATTATATGATATTATTTTGTGTGTGTGTGTGTGTGTGTGTGTATACATATATATACATGATGGTTTAGTTAGAAACTATTTTCTATCTACTAGAAAATACAATTGATATTATTTATTTATATTTATATAAATATTTCTTTCACGTTTTATAGAGTTGCCATCACTTGACTAATTTTAATTCCATTTAGATGATTAAAATATAGTTAGTCACTATTAAGGTTACAAACTGTGAGCCAAAAAAACTATTGAATCTAACTGTCACAGCAATAATGTGTGCAGCATGTTTTCAAAATATATACATACATACACAATACATATTTACATATAATCTACATGTACATATATATGCATGCATGTGTGCAAGCATGCTCCCCTCTTTGAATTGTCATAGGAAATGTTAGAAATATTTTTATCCTTATTTTACAAAGGGGAAATCTGAGAGTCTGAGACCTGCAGAAAGTTGTCCATGGTCACTTAGCCTGAAATAATCTGAAGCATGATTTGGTGCCAGGTATTACCTGGTGTTATGTCCAATTTTCTTTCCTCTGGATCTCAGTGCTCATAATGAAATCTGAGCCTCAGAGTTAGAGCATTCTCTATGTAGAAGAATGCCTGTGAGGTGGTCCAAAGGATAGAGCTCTGGGCTTGGAGTCTAAAAGAATTGATTGCATATTGAGCCTTGGAAACTTATTACTTGCGTGACCCTTGGCAAGACACTTAACCTCTGTTTGTCTCAGTTTTTTTCTCAATTCTAAAATGGGGGTAATAAGAGCACCTACCTTCCAGGGTATGGAGAAAATGAAATGAATTTATATTTTTAAAACACTGTGCAAAATTTCACCCTCAATATAAAATTTATTATAGAGATTTTATCTTTATAGAATTTATATAAATGATACATTTTATTTCATCATAATTATTATTCCTGGAAAGGACCTCAACAAAAAGAGCTCTGGTAGAAGGAGACAGATGGACTTTCCATGTAGTTAGTGCTCACAGAGGAATGAGAAGCTTGCACAGTGTTTCCATATCTCTCTCTCCTTAGACTATTCACAGGAGTTACTATGGGAAGTCCAAACTCCTAAGTTAGATATTCAAAGTTTATCTGTAATCCTCCTCCCTCTTACTTTTTTTCAGCCCAGTTTGCCAGTGTTTCATCATTTTAAAGGTAAGGTTTCTGAGTTCAGAATGGTGAACTCACCTACTCGTAACCACAGGATGAGTTAGTTCTAGGGTTAGAAGTAGAAATGAGGCATTGATCATTCCAGGCCAGAAGTATTATTCCTACAGTAATGGTTCTCAAAGTGTGTACTGCACCCTATGGTGATAGATGTTTATAACGTATGGTTGGATTAAAACGGGCAATTACATGTGCATGTGTGAGTTTTCCAACTGTTAAATTTCCAAACTTAAATATTCAGTGTGCTGTTTTCTTATAGCAAACGGTAATATTGTTACATAAGCAAAAGCTTTTGAAAAGTAATGTACAATGAATGGATGACAGAAAAGACATTTAATAAGAGTTTACTAAGCATGGGGATCAGAAAAGATTATCAGTTCCTTCTCTCAAACAAGTCACACTCTGTTTGGGAAAGACAGAACAGACCAGTGGGTTCACCTGCAGGGCCAATGGAAAGCCCTGAAATTCCTAAGGGTACAGTAATGGGTCATAGCTCAAGACCCAGCAGTTCTAAAGTGTATAAGCATGTCATATAGCAGGGCCTGGATAGGTGGTGAGTGTAGTTCCAGGGCAGATAATAAGACCTGGGTATCTGCCACCTTAGCTATTAACACATTTGGTGACTTCCTACAAATCAAAGCAGTATGAGTTCTAAACTTTAACAGAAAGTGATATGAAAATACAATAACTCACGTATAGAGAATCTATAGGTTCATCAAACACATTTCTTCTCCCAACAACACTGCTAAGCAGTGAAAACATTTTTTGCAGCCATTTAGTAGATGCAGAAACAGAAACTTGGAGACTTGATATTATCCACAAGGTCACCCACTCCATAAGAAAAAGCTAGAGTTTGAATTAGGTTTCTTTATTATAATCTCAAAGCTCATTCACTCCTTCAGATTGATTCTCCAATACTATAATGCTTTGTATTTCAGGGGAAAATGAGAGCACACTTTCATTTATTTATTAAACCAAGAGCTTATTGTCTGAACATCTGGGTATGAAACCGATCCCTGATGCTAGAAGCATGGTGTTGTTATGCCAATCTCTGCACAACTCAATTGCTATCTGACAGGAGCATGAAGTGACGTTAAGTTGGAAGTTTTTGAAAGTTCACTTCCTGTGGTCATTTGGGAGATGAATCTTACACATGTCTAGCCTATTCCTAGATTTGACATTGATTGAGAAAGTGGGAGACTATGGGATTTTGCTGACAGTGAGTAAACTAAATCACTGCAAACCTGGAAGGTAAACAGCAATGCAATGTCCATAAAACATTGTCTTACTGTCAGTGGAGTCTTTTAATTACCCTCTTCATAAATCATTTTTTAAAAACATGTCACAGTGTTGAAATGGGCATAGCGCTTCTCTTGCTGCTGAGTCTTGAATTGGAAACCATTTATCTGAATCCAAAGCATCCACTATAGAAGATAGATACCCCTCATCATGAATTCATGTTGGCCTGTCCCAGAGATGTTCACTTTTATCTCACTTCCATCTTTACCAAAGATGGTCTTAGGAAGAAGGAAAGAAGCAAGCATTTATTAAGCCCCTGCTGTATGCCAGGCACTGTAAGAGCTTTAACTATATTTGTTCTTCTCAACAACTATGGAAATTGGGTGCTATTATTATATCTTGTATTTTTCAGTTGATCAAACTGAAGGAATTGAAGTAAAGTGACTTACTAAGAGTCATATAGCTAGCAGATATCTCAGGTTAGATTTGGATTCAGGTTTTCCTAATTCCTTGCCAAGCATTCTATCCATTCTGCCAACTAGCCACCTGGAGGTGAGTCGGGAGAACATCAATAATCTCATTATACAGCCAGGGATGGGGAACCTGTGGCCTTGAGGCCACATGTGGCCCTCTAGGTCCTCAAATGAGGTCCATTAACTGAATCCCAATTGAATCAAGGAGAACATTGTTCTGTGAAGTCTGGATTCAGTCAAAGGGTCACACTTGAGGACCTATAGACCCACGTGTCTTTGAAGCTATAGGTTCTCCACTTCTGATTCTAGTCTCAATATGTTGGGGGTGGGGTGGAATATATATACGTTTATGTATGTATTTACATGTATATACACATATGTTTACACACATATATGTCCATATGTGCGTATATACTCCCTGTATATATGTGTGTGTGTAAACACACACACTCCCTGAAAGCTATTTATGGACCAATAACCTATGTTGCATCATAACTTCTCAGTGCTCATGAAGCCACATTGATTAGTGATAAGGACATGACCCCAGAGAGATGGACTGAACACTTCCTTAGTGTTCTCAACAGACCATCATCAGTCGATGCTGAGGCCATTGACCATTTACCTCAGGTTAAGTCAATCCCTCCTTAACTAAATTTCCAACTGAATAAGAAGTTTTGAGGACCATTAGGCTCCTTTCTTTGGGCAAAGCATCTGGTGCTGCTTCTATTACAGCTGAGATTTGCAAGGTCGGGGGACTACTGCTCATACAAAAGCTGACTGAAATTTTCCAGGTTGTATGGCAGGAGGAGGTTGTTCCCTAGGAGTTCAAGGATGCTTCTATTGTCCCTCTCTGTAAAGGTAAAGGGAATGGATTGTTCTGCAACAATCATGGGGGGGGGTCTCTCTCTTAGTTGTTGCTGGAAAATTCTTGCTAGATTTCTTCTTAATAGGCTGATCCTTCACCTGAAAGATAGTCATACACCTGAGAGCCAATGCAACTGCACAAAGGGCTGAGGAACAGTCGATATGGTGTTTGCTGCCCGACAACTCCAGGAGAAATGCCAGGAGCAGAACAGAGATCTGTATACAACATTTTTAGATCTGACCAAAGCCTTTGACATTGTTAGTCATGAAGGCTTATGGAAAATTATGTCAAAATTTGGTTGACCAGAAAAGTTCATCAATATTGTATGTCAATTTCATGATGGTATGTTTGCCCGGGTTCTGGAGAGTGGACAAAGCTCCGTGCCTTCCCAGTCACCAATAGAGTGAAACAGGACTGTGTGCTTGCTCCCATGCTTTTTAGCATGATCTTTTCAGCCATGTTGTCAAATGCTCTCAATGAGGATGAACACGGCATCAAGGGCAACTACCGTACTGATGGTAAAATTTTCAATTTGAAAAGGCTGCAAGCCAAGACCAAAGTGGAGGTCATGTTGGTGTATGATTTTCTGTTTGCAGATTATTGTGCACTCAAAGCAGCCTCTAAAGCTGAGATGCAACAAAGCATGAATCAATTCTCTGCTACCTGTGCTAATTTTGACCTAATAATTAACACCAAGAAAACACAGGTACTCCATCAGACACCATCACAACATCCATACGTGGAACCATCAGTTATAACAAATGTAGAAGCTTTGAATGTTGTGGATATGTTCACTTACCTTGGTAGTTTCTGTATGAATTTGAAGACTTTATTAGAGATAGTGTAAAAGAATTTGATGGAATAAATGTTTGATGGGGTCATGTAAATGTGAGAAAAACTGATTTGGAGGACTATATGGAATGATATGAGTAGCAGAGATGTTGGGGAATATCATGTCAAAGCAGGATTCAATGGAAGTAGCGTCAAACAAGAATCAAGGTGATATAGGATCAGAACTGGAGAAAAGAATATAGGGTCTGTGTGGTAGATAGAAACTGGTAAATACTCTAGGATAGGTCCTTCTCCTTGTTAAATTCCTTGTTAAGCTTCCTTGTTAAATTCCTTCTCTTTTGCCTTGGCATTTCGGTACTGAATAGAAGAAAATCAGAGAAGTGAAAGTGATCTTTGAGATGATTGAACTCAATCCCCTCATTTTATAGAAAGAAAACAGGGTCAGAGAGACTAAGTAATTTAAGTAAGGTCTCACAGTTAGTGCATATCTGAGATAGGATTCCTCTAGTCCTTACTGGCTTCAAGTCAAGTAGAATCATGGCAATAAACATTTATTAAGCATCAGCTTTGGGATGGCACTTGTGGTAAGTACTGTGGATACAAAGAATTTAAATTAAAATTAAAAACAAAACAAGAATCTAATCAGATCTGATGTTTTCTATCTATTACCCTGTCCCCACGTGATACTTGGTTTCCATGGATAAAATACAATCCCCCCAAGGCAAGGCACTGAGTTGTTCTTGTCTATATAACCTTAGTACCTATCACAATGCCTAGCACCAAACATATATTTACTGCATTTTTTATTAACATGGTTATAAGATTTTATTATTATGACATATTTGAAAGGACCTTCTTGATACTGAGTAGTTAACAAAGGAACAGAAGGTCATAGAACAACAATCATAGAGCATACATATATGAATTCTACCTGTTCTTCATCAGAGAAATCCTTGACAAGGCACCACATCTTATAGTTCCTTCCAATTGTGAATGGGGAGCAGGTTGAAGATTATGTGGTTCTTGACAAATGTGAGAATCACCTGAAATCAATATCTGTTTCCCCTATGCCTTCTGTTGAGACAGGTCTGCATCTTGTAACAAACTGGCAAGATGCACACTGCCGTACAGGAGATCCTTTCATTAGTAGTACTGCCTGGGTCATCCTCTTCACGTAATACAAATAAACCTGGTTTTATAGTTAAGAAAACTGGATTACCTCCTTTCCCTCTAACTTTTTACCAGATCCTCCAGGAGAGAATGGGACTGAACAAAATAAACAGATTAAAATTGTAGACCAAACAATTTTGCTTCCAGTTAATAATCCTGGCCAAAAATAGTAGAAATTGTGTTGGAATTATTGGCTCAAATGTTTGTCAGCAGCTTGATAGATGTGTTTTCACATGGGTTAGGTTATTCTATCCAACACATATTCTTATGCTGTGTGAAATTTGTCCATATTTGGGGATGAGGCCAGTCTATTAGATGCCTTCTAAAGTTTATCACATTGTGCGGATGCAGCGGAGAACTGTAACTGTAACTGTTTCTCTTGCACTGTCAATCTTACATCTCTGCTTTCTTGTCTGTGCCACAATGGGAAGGCTCTCTGCTCCCAACAAACCTTTACTTCCATAAATTCTGCGACACTTTCTCTGATCCTTTTTCTCCATCATGCCTGACTTTGTATCACCCTTAGCTTTTCTGATCCCCCTTTCAACCATGGCTTTCCTACTTCTTTCTGAAATGATTCCTGGAAGGGGGGATATTGGAGAGAAGTTTCAGACTTAGAATGAAGTTTAGAGATTATCCAGTAATGAAATTGAGATTTGAATTCCAGGCCTTTTTTGTCCTCTCCTCCCCCAAATAACTTCACCCTATGCTATCTTGGGAACATTTTCATGTGTTTTCTCAATGAGTATGCACTAACTCCCACCTTAGCCTCACATTGTAATTTGGAAGGGGCTAGAAATGAGGAGGGGAGCACTCAATGAAAGTCTGTACACAATCACCCAATAAAATCATGAGAACAAACACCCAAAAGTAAGTATAAAATAAATATACATCAGTTTCGGCAGGGGCCTACCAACTGTGGGTATCAGCAAAATGTCTATCTCATATGTCTAGGAGGTAGCCTTTGACCTTCCTGAGTGGGGAATTAAGTATGGATTGCAAGTCTGCAGAGATGAACAGGGAACAAATTCTAACTAAGGGATGCAATCTGAGAGAAGAGCTAGAATATGGGAGAAAATTGTGATATAGCACATAGATATACTTGGCTGAATTGTAGAGAAAGAAGTTCATGGTAGAGTAAGTCTAGCAAGGTAGGCTGGCACCAGAGTGTGATGGTTCTTAATACCTAAGCGGAAGAATTTTCATTTTATTCAAAAGTTAATGAGCCGCTAGATGTTATTAAGCAGGAGAGTGACATAACAGAACCTATAGATTAGAGGAATCAAGTTCTGCGGAGGATGGATTTGATAAATGAGACTTAAGGCAGAAAGACAAATTAGGAGGTCAGGGCAACATTCCAGGGGAGAGATGAGGAGAACCTGAAATTTTGTATGTCTGTAAGACTTTAGAGAAGGGAATAGTTATGAAATATCTTTTGGAAGTTCAATTAATAGAGCACAGCAACTGAATACACATGGCATTATGAGAAGAGGTAACTAGGTAGAGTGAATTATAAATGGCTACAATACTATGAACTAGGTTGATTGGAATGAGGTTGATGCCCTCGATAGCAAGGGGGAAATTTTAGATGAATGGTGAGTTTGGGGGAGGGGTGAGCATTAACCATCGACAAAGAAACCTCATTCCTATTCCTTAGTAGACACTGTGCAAACACCTCTCCCAAGTGGCCTCCAAGATCTGGTAGGACTGTACAATCTCACCCACAAGTTGGCAGTAGAACTCAACTCTGTTTCCTGGATGGCAAGAGGAGACAACTAGAATAGATGGGCAGTATGTCTCAGGTCTATGGCTGGTTATATCTAATAAGTGACACAAATGTGTTCTCTTTTCCTCAATAGTCAGGACATTTCAACTACAGGGTAAATTCAGTCTCTCCAGAGGTCCATCGGTTGCTCTACAGAGGGCAGTAGTAGGGTAGTTGGCAAAGCTGGAATCAAGATCTGAGTGTTAACACCATATACATGATTACCCTCTTACTGGTCAATAAAGTTTAGATTTGAAAAATGAAGTAACTTGGCCAAGTAACACAATATGTACCCATGATGTCACTGAAACTCTTCTTTTGACTTCTTTCATTCTTCTAGTTGTCATTCCTGCTCCAAAAATGAGTAGAAAGAACTAGCGTAACGATACTACCAACAGCCATAACCACTGCTATTTATATGGTACTTTAATGTTTGGGAAGCAGTTTCTACCCAAGATCTCATTATATCCTCACAACTCTACTGTGAAGTAGGTAAGATAATTTTTATTACCCCCATTTTACAAATTAGAAAATGGTCTTAGAGTAAAATGACATCCCCAGAGTCACGCAATAAGTGGCAGAGATTGCAGTCAAACCTAGAAATCTCTCCAAACAAATTTCTTCCCTGGTTTCTACTCCACCCTGCTGCTTCAGAGAATGCAGAGTGTTTGTCTCTGCATTTGTGCAGAGCTATTTTCTATTGTCACCTAAGGGACGATTGAGGAAGATTGAGACAAAGAAAAATAAAGGAAACAGCCAATCAATGCATATCTAGTAATTGTGGGCAGCTTAGCTAGCTAGAATGAAAGGAGCAGACTTTCAAAAAACACACGACAAGAGGATGTAGAAAAGGGAGGGGAAAGATCAGTGGAGAAGGCTTGGAGCCACTAGGAGGAAAGAACAGAAGCTGAAAGCAGCATATTTAGGTTAGAAATAAGGAAAAAAAGAAAAAAACATAACCTTCTCAAATGAGAATGGTCTGTCTGGGCAAATAATATGATCTTCAGCAGCAATCTTCACTCAAAGAGCTGTATGAGTACTTGACTCCTCTGTTCCAGAGGGGTTTCATTTTCAGATATAAGAAAGATAAGATGCATTCAGAAATACCTTGTAAATTTAGGATGCGAAATGTCAATATCAGAGGTTCTACCAAACCTACTCCAAGTATTGGCAGATACTTTTTAATGGATATTAGGTCATTATGAATAACCAACCAAAACCAATGCAGATCCAAACCACCCTCATGACCACTAAGATATTGATGCAATGTGAGAACAACCAAAATCCAAAACCATGAATAAAATTATCCCATATTTCCTAAGCTTTACTGTTCTCTGCCCTGAATGATCTTCTAGTCCATAGGAGATACATAATGAATGTTCAATAATTTATTTATTGAATGTCAAAAGATGTGTTGATTGTTTCAAATAATCATTACAATTACACTTTTACACTCAATGCTTGTTTGAAAAAATCAATATTTTCACACTAGTGTTATTCCCACTTTATGGCATCTCTAAATATTCCAACAGAAGTATATAAGCCTCAACTCTTCATAATACCCCTCCCCCACTCTACCATTTGGTCTTTTGTTTTGTTTTTACTCTTAACAGATCTTTTAAAATATTAAGTCCTACAGGATTGGCTGGTTGGTTGTTGTCCTTCCTCTTCCAAGAGGACCAAGATGATATCACCACGATAAAGTGAAATTTCAGTGGGTCCGACTGTGTCTGATCAGATCAATATGAGCTCGAATGCTCTACCACAGGTTGGGCACAGATAGTCCGTGTGAACATTTGGGGTGGATATCCCCAGTTTGTCCATCCTGTGTTCACTTTGTGCTGTCTCAATTCTGCTTTACTCAAAGAGCACAACACCCTTTCTGCTGTGGGCACGCCATGCTGAGTGGTCATGTGCCAGTGTCTCCCATGTTGCATAGTCGAATACAAAGTTCTTAACAGAAACCTTGAGAGTGTCCTTGTATTGTGGCTACCGTGTGATCACCTGTCCCATGTGAGTTCTTCATAAAATAGTCTTTTTGGCAAGCATACATTTTACAGGGTAGATACTCATGTAAGAAATACATAATGAAGTAAATAAACAATATGTGACAAAAAACTATTAAAATAGTGACTTTATCGTTATGATTTAATGCTAATTCTGATTTTTTTCTTTAAAAGGAAATATCAATAAAGTGAGTGCTTTAATTAAACCACTGAACAAGGGAAGACTACAACAGATTGCTAATATCATGTAGGGTATAATGTAATGTATTTCTTAGTAACAATTGGCTCTGTTCTTGCTATCATGGAAGACAAGGTCACAGGAATTAGAACTGGAAGGAGTTTTAGAGATATAACACCTTCATTTTATAATATAATAATGATAATAATATCAGTCATGTATATAGCATGCTTTTTCACAAATATTATGGTTTATTCAGGGGTAGAGACTGTCTTTTGACTTTCTATATTTCACAGTGTTTCACACAATACCTGAAGTACAGTAGGTGTCTAATAAATGTTTATTAAATATTGACCATTTGAGGCTCACATTTTACAGATGAGCAAACTGAGGCAGAGAGAGGTTAAGTGACTTGCCCAGGATCACATAGCCAGGTGAAAGACTATGCTAACTAGCTGCTTTATGAATGATGAAAATGAGGCTCAGATATCAGAAGTAATGTTTCTAAGATAAATACTCCATAAGAAAAACAAGGTTAAAACTCATGATTTCTGGTTCTGAATTGCCATCATAAACTCTTGCATTTTCATAAATATTTGCCGATGAATCAGGCATTTGTTAAAGGGTCACCTATGGAGAGATCTTTGATTTAAGTCATGAATCTCAATTATTTCATAGGCTCCAACCACAATTAAGCTCCTTTTGCTTGTATCTGAAACATCTAGTAATATATACCTATTATCAGTGTTTTCTATTGATTGAGAAAGTAATATCTGGATCATTGCAAAATAACTATATTTTCCTTCTTATATTGGTAAATGAATAAAGTGGTGGACAACAAGTGAGCTTCACTCATCCTATTTTCCGGCATTTTTTTTTCTATACACCATGATACTCACTTCTAGAAGAAACCAAATGAAAAGTATTTCAACCTCATTCAGACCCATAAAATTCAGGCTGAGAAAATGTGGAAAGGGGACTATTTACTTTTCCCATTATTTGATAGATAAATATGTGCTGAGAAAATTATTTTATCTAAAAAATGTAACCTGAGCCTGATTATCTTAAAAAGATTCACTTAAGTATGAAAAAAAGGCAACTTTGCGACCTTTTAACAGTCTTTCATGTTCAAATCATTCAAACAACAGAGAACATTTAAAAGAATTCAAATAGTAACCTAATTTCTTAATAAAGATGAAAATAATGTAGTGCTTCAAATATTTTAAAAAATGAGAATTATCTTCCTCACTTCCAGACCCAAATAAATTATATTTTACTGTAATTCAAAGTTGAAACATAAAGGGATATTTTAGTTATACTAAAGTTAATTCTTATCTAGATTTTTCAATAAATCAAGATATTCAAGATAATTTCTCTTTTATTACAAGTAGAGTTAGTAGAGATTTATTACATCATTGTCTCATTTTGTGTCATTTTGTTTCACAATTTGCTAATTTAATAATTTTTACTTATGTAAAACAAGATAGCACAAGATGGGACACAAAGGAATCTTGATATATCAGTGATCAAGAAGTAGAATTTAATCTGGAAAATTCCATACAACAGCTTTAAAAAAACAAACAAAACTCTATTTGTCAATTCCTAGAAAAACACCACAAAAAAAGGAAGTTATTCCACCCTTCCCCAGTTTAGCACTGTAGTTACCACATAATAACACATATACGTATAAAACACTTCAACATATGTTGTTTTCCTCAAAACAACTTTATGTGATGTGTAAGAAGACATACGTAGAATTATTTTTTATTTAAATTCCTAAAAATTAAAGTTATCTAAAATAGAATGAGCTGCTTAGAAATGAATAGGTACTCCTTCAAAACAAATTCATCCTTGGAAGAATGGATAGTCATTTCATTGGTTTATAATGAGGAGAAAAGGAAGGAGATTGTGTGTTTGCATGTATGTGTGTTTGTATGTGTGTGTGTGTGTGTGTGCATGGCCATAATTATGAGAATTTAGTATACGAATGTATCGATCATTATTAAAAACATAATTCCTACCCCACACCATGCTATTCTCTTAGGCCACAAAGACTTGCATGAAACCAGTCTCTACCCTCAAGAAGCTATGTTATATCAAAGGAAAGAAAATTTGCTCCTCTTAATGAATGACTCTTCACCTTTTTTGTGGGTGGTGGTTGTAGTTTTTTGTATGTTTGGTGAAGAGCATAGACCCTTTCCCTTAATTAAAATATGTAAAATTTAATGCATAATACTAAAAAGGAAATGCAATATCTTCAAATGCATATGTATGTATGTATGTGTACACAAACATATACAAACACAAACACAGAAACCATGGATGCCTTGTTAAGAACACTTGACTTGGGAAAATACCAAATATATACTGATCGAATGCAATATAATTTTTCTGGGGTATTAAGGCTAGACTATATAAAAAATTAAGATGTAGTTAACTAATATTATTCATGGTATCTTGATGAAGAAATCATCTCATCAGAAACTAAAGACTTACCTGGGGTCACACAAGACCAGAACACATATTTTTTACTTCAAGTGAGTGTTCTGTCCACTGCCTATGAACTCTTGGCTTTTAAAGTTATCTTCCTTCTAGTCTGTATCTTGATGTGCTTAAAGAAATTTCCAAACTGTCCAAAAATATAAAACATTGGCCATCAGAACTTAAACTCCATGAGTTCCAAGACTTCTTTTGCCTTTCTTGGTACCCCCAGGGTGTAGAACAGTGTCTCGAATGCAGTAAATGTTTAGGAAATGACTGTTGACAGATGAGTCCTTGAAAATCACCATGTCTAGAATTATTTGTGAGGGTTTGAATATTGTAAAGTGAAAACAGTGAAAAAAAAAGTACTCATTTATGCCACTTATAAATTTTTTATATAACTACATGAGTTGAAAAGAAAAAAAATCAGCTAATTAGATGACATGGTCAATTTTTTTTAAACCACTGAACAAGAAGGTATTGCGATTAAGCTGGAAAATATCCAGAAGAAGATAATAAGGACATATAAAGGCTTTGAGAAAATGATACATGTGAACCTGGTGAAGGAACTTGGGATGCATGGCATGATAAGATCAATAGAAGAATTCTGGGTCCAAAGATTTATAACAAGAAGGAGTGATTCAGCTTATTTTTGCAGCCCCAAGTCTCAGTTCTAGGGTAGATGACTTGTAAAGTGCCGAATTTAGATTTGATCAGATGGGGGGAAAGAATTCCCTAAGAAACAGAGTTGCTTAAAAAAGCAGTAGAATCTCTTTGGCCCATCCAGCACCAGAATGAAGACCATTCTCAGCAACCAGACTGAAGACCATTCTCAGCAACCAGACCATCGACATCCCAGAAAATATTGACATTTCTCTTAAGGGTCAGACAGTTATTGTGAAGGGGCCCAGAGGAATCTTCCATAGGGATTTCAACCATATCAATGTTGAGCTCAGCCTCCTTGGAAAGAAGAAAAAAAGGCTCCAGGTGGACAAGTGGTGGGGAAATCAAAAAGAACTTGCAACCATGTGCACAATCTGTAGTCATGTACAAAACATGATCAAAGGTGTTACCGTGGGTTTTCCTTACAAGATGAGGTCTGTGTATGCTCACTTCCCTATCAATGTTGTTATTCAAGAGAATGGCTCACTTGTTGAAATCAGAAATTTCTTGGGTGAAAAATACATCCGAAGAGTGCGCATGAGACCAGGTGTTGCTTGTACTGTTTCTCAAGCCCAAAAAGATGAGTTAATTCTTTAAGGAAATGATATTGAACTTGTTTCAAACTCAGCTGCCCTGATCCAACAACCTACCACAGTCAAAAACAAAGATATCAGAAAATTTTTTTGATGGCATCTATGTTTCTGAGAAAGGCACAGTGCAACAAGCTGATGAATACATTGGGAAAGATGCCAAAGCGGTGTCCTGAGGAGTCAACACTTATTCAGATGTCAAAATAAAAATACTTTTTGTCATTTGGAAAAAAAAAGCAGTAGATTAAAGAGGGAGATAATGGATTTCCCTTTAGTAGAGATTCTCTAGCAAAATCTGCATGACGACACACCTGATATGTTTTGGGGTAGAAGAAATGCCCTCTGAGATCCCTCTGCCAACCCTGATATATCATTATTCCAATCTGATTAAAAACAAAAACACGTGGAACCCTTGGAGACACTCAAGGCTTTAAAAGAAAAATATTTCCATAATGATTTAATAATTGGATCATAATGTTACCATATAGTAATACTAAAGTACCAACTGGCAGCCTTTATCTGTTCAAAAGTTCCATTTACTAAAAATTAGAAGCTAACATTTCATTTTAAAGTATAACAAAAGAAAATTCCTTGGAAAACAATATGCATGTTTTACAACGAGCCAGATTTAATAGACCAGTCAGGTAGGCATGCTCCCATTGCAGAAACTGAATACTTAATTTGCATTCTATTTGCTACTTGTCTGCTTTTAATAGCATTCTGGTGCTAATTTCTGCCGCTATTTATAGAAACTCAGTTGAAAAAGAGAGTGCAGCAATTTTATATTGATAAAAATATCTCACATTCTTATAATGCTTTAAAACAAACCACCATCTCCAAGAATTTTACTACTTAATTCTCTCTCAGAATAGTATCAGGGATATCCCTAATGGATGCATAGATATATACTTCATTTGTATGCATAGATACATATGTTGTGTATGTGTGTATGTATGTTTAGAAACAGGAAGGTACATGTAGGTAAAATTATTTCAGTAACTATTTATGGAGTGATTACTTTATAATAGTCACTGTTCTAGTTTCTGTGACTTATGAAAAAATAATTCTTTCTTCAAGGAATATACCATCTATTTGTGGGCAGAGATTCTTAAACTGTACTCTTTGTAGAGAGAAAGAGAAAAACAAAAATAGTGAACTCATTCCATCTGATCTCCATGAACTGACTCCATTCCATCACTGACTTTTAAAGTCTCCTTGTCTAGTGCTATCACCTACAGACATGCTCATGTCTTCCCCATCCTGGAAAATTCCTTGCACAGTCCTTCCATCTCGACCAACTGTTGGCCTATATCTCTTTTACCCTTTGTAGCTAAACTCCTGGAAAAGACCATCAACAATAAGTAGTTCCACATTCTTTCCATCCCTCTCTCCTTAATCCCTTTCAGCTCAATTTGCAGCCTTAACATTCTACCAAAACTGTTCTCTTCAAAGTTGTCAATGATCTTTAGTTGCCGAACTCGACGACCTTTTCTCAATGATTCTCCTTGACCTCTCTGCAGCCTTTGTGACTATTGATTACTCTTTCCACTATGGCACTCTCTCCTTTCTAAGTTTTTTGAGATACCCTACTCACCCAGTTCTTCTCTTATCTATTTTACCACTCCTCTTCCAGATCATATCTTCCAACCCTAGATGTCCCTCAGGTTATTGATCCTAAGCCAATCTCTTCTTTCAATTACACTACTTCATTTGGTTACTTCATACTTTTATGTTCATGATTCTCAAATCTACCAGGCCTACCCCAAACTTTGGTTGACCTCTGAGACATCTCCAAATGCTTTTCCGCCTTCTCAGAGTCCAACAGACATCTCAAACAGTACTAATAAGAATTCATTATCTTTCCCTCTAAAAACACTCTCCTTCTCTATTAGTATTGAGGACATCATCATCCTTCTGATCTTTCACTCTCACAACCTAGCAATTATCCTTGACTCCTCACTATTTCTGACCCCCTCTATATCCAATCTATTTCAAGGACTGTCAAATTCACTTTTGCAACACTGTGCTCCCTTCTCTCCTCCAGCATCAGCACCACTATATCAGCCTTGATCACCTTGTGTTTGTACTATATCAATAGCCCGCTGGTGGGTGTGCCTGCTTTAAGTCTCTCATTACTCCAATACTTCATTTAGTTATGAAAGGGATTTTCCTAAAGAATAAGTTCCACCATGTCACTCCCCAACTCAATGAATTCCACAGTCTCCCTATGACTTCAGGATCAAATACAAACTGCTGTTTGGCATTTAAAGACTTTTGTGACCCAGTTGCCTCCTGATTCTTCATTCTTTTTGTACCTTATTCCCTATCCTGTATTCTTTCATGTAGTGACACTGGCCTCTTTTTGTTTTAGCAACAAGACAGTCCACCTCTCAACTCTAAGTAAATTCTCTTTCTGTCTGTCATGCCTGGAATGCTCTCCCTCCTCACTTCTACTTACTGACTTCCTTTGCTTCCTCTAAGGCCCAACCAACTTTCATCTCTTATTGGGAGGATTTCCCAATCCACCTTCATTTTAGTGTCTTTGATCCATAATTGTAAACTTCTCAAATCCAAGGATTGCCCTTTCCCTCATTTGATATTCTGGGAGCCACAATGTTTGGCATGTTGTGGACATTTAACAATATTACTTTATTGATTAATACATATATAGATACACATAGACAAGTATGCACATGAATGTATGCATATGCATGTATATATATACATATTTAAATGTAATCAATTTCCTTTATAAGCCTAAGTGTTTGATTTTATGAATGTAAAAATACAATTATAAGAAAGGCTTCATCAGATCCACCAGATGGCCAATGGTGTCTATAGAAGAAAAGAATTTAAGAAACTCCATCCCATGGGGATATAACATAAATAGAAATTAATTTTTAAAAAGGGATACAAAATGATTTCCACAAAAGAGAAGTCTACTCTCCCATAGCTTAGCATCCACAATCTCACAAATCAGTTTTAGGGGCATCCTTAAATAATCATAATTACCTTTGCCATAATAGCACTACTTCCTGAGCTTACTCGGAGAAATTTCATCACACAGCTTGTGTCAAGGTTTCTACAGATATGCACCAAAGGGTCTTTTCCAGATCCTCAATATACTTTTAATATCATGATGTATAAATCAAAATATTTTTAGAGAGAACTTGATTAATATCACAGCACTGCAAATTTCTCTTCTCTCCAAAGAAATAAAACAACAAATTATTTGTTATAAACTTAAGCATCAAATTAAGAATGTGATTTTTAGAGACTAACCTTGAATTCTGGGTAAGTCTATTATCTTTTAAAAATCTGGTCAAGCATATAAATGATGCAATTAAGACAACAAAATACCACCTTATCACTACCTTTGGATGTAATGTAAATTTCCACAAGCATTTTTTCTAAACATTTGTGTGTGTGTCTGTATGTTTATCTGTGTATACATGATTTTAAAAGGGTTAACTTATATACAGACAGTACAGTGTGACAACACAAATCCAATTTCATATGGTGACAACCTAATTAATCTTCTTCTTTTGTTTCAACACCATACGGTCTCCACTCAGCTGTGGAATATAGTGGAACCTCACTGGGATCACATCTGTCAGGTTTACAAGCAGAATAAAAGTCTTTAGCAGGCTTATATGCAGTCATTTTCATCATCTGAGTACGGGAGAAAAAGGATGTCCTTGGACAAAATCTTCTGGGCAACATGTATGTGGATACATATGCAAGCAAATTGTGTACATATATGCATGCATGCATGCATGAACATGCATATATGCACACACATCAATAGAAATATGTGTGGTGTACATGTATGGTCACATATGTGTAGGTACCTCTTTATTTATTGATATATTTATAAAGGTAAATGTAAATATATATATATACATACATGCATATATTTATATTGTAGATATATAGATATGCACAAAAATATGTGCCTGTAATTTCTAACAGATATGATGAATAGGTCAAAAAACCCTCTAAGGGAATAAAAATAAATTTCAATTATATATAATGTATTATGCCAATTTAAGTTGAGTTTCCTCCCTAAGGTTTTGAGGAATCATTTGCACAATAGAATTATTTCCACATGAGTACTCAAATAATTACTCAAGAAGTCATTTGGATAATGAATACCCTAACCAAACCATTTTCAATGGAAAATATAATGGTAAATGGAAAAAGGGAAAATTAAACTTTTGTTTGGGGCATGAAAATGACATGAGATCGGTGTCCATATACGATTCCGAGGTGAAGCAGCATTGTGAATCATTGTGGGCTACGTCAGTCACCTCTATTATCAAATACAACCTGATCTCATTTTATAATTGAGTACATTACTGTAATTGTGACATAAAAACCAGAAATATTTATACACTAAAATACTATTCAGCATCCCAAAAGACCTTTACAGACTGGGGCAACGGATTGAGATAAAAGTTGGAAAGGAATAGAGCTTAATATAAATGATTGTGGCGGGGCATGTAAGGGCGGGGGGGATGATATTGTGCAGATTTCAATGAGTCTTCCATGAAATTTATGATAATTCAAATTAGACATACATATACAAATGCATGAATACATACATAGTGATAGAGAAATAGATATACGTATGTGCATACATATATTGTAATACACCTATGATTTTGTTTCTGAAAGGAGCTTCTTTTGCCATTATATCTGGACACTTTCTCTGGAACTTGTATTTGTAGACAGTTCCCTAAAGCACTGGAAATAAATTTTAGCTTGATGTGCGACAAATATTCCCAGCAAAGATTTCCACATGTAGAATGGGTGGGTAGATAACGTCAGAGATGCTTCCTCACTGAAGAAAGAAATATTGGATGATGATTTATGAGGAAGATGGTAGATGTTACTCATTAATTATGGGTAGGTTTAATTGACCCCTATAGTCTCTTCTATGTATGTTTTTCTACAAAATGCAAGCACAGATCTTGCATTCCAAAGAAACCAAATGTATTGCTCTTGTTTTTAAAGAGCTTACAGACTTGTTACATGCTTATTACAGGAAATAGGGAAATCACAAAAAAAGGTGAACATAAAATAAGAACTTGGCAATGTCAGAGTAGAGAACAACATTCCATTTCAAAAATACTTTTCTCCCTAAATATTTTGGAACTATTAATATGAAAACATGCTTCATGAAAAAAAAAAAAACTTTCCTGAGAATTGGTTGGTCCAGTAGCTATGAATATCTGGCACCATTGGATGCCAAATAAAGAGTCATTGAAATTTCTCCTAAGCTTTTTTGAAGTAAAATTTCCCTCGTGAAGCAAAACAAATTTCTGAGGTGTTGAGTCAGCAGAGTGGTGGGTGGCAGCACAGAATAAGTTAATTGAAGCCTCCTGTTCAAATCAGCATTTATAACTTTATTTTTTTCACACTTCTCCAATGTTTCTTGAGAAATTAAAAAAAAAAAAACAGCCTCCTCAAAGATCTTTATCTTGAACAAGGAAATCTATCAGAAGTAATCAGCACTATTTTTATGCTAATTAATATCAAGGTAAGTGTAAATAAGTGATCCGCCTCTTGCCTGGACTTCCATAATAAAACTCATCCTTCTCCCTCCCTTCATTATCTTCCTTTCTAATTTATCCTTTTTTTAAACTTATGAAAATAATCTGATCATGTCATTCCCTAGTTCTAACCTTCTATGTCTCCCATTGCCTGCAAGGGAAATTCTATTTTATAACCCTCTCTTTTCATTTTCCCTGCAGTTTCACCCCAACGAACCTTTCCAAAATTGACTTCATTTTACTCTCCTTCATGCTTTCCATCATCACTTGTCCACTTGCTGTTCTATAGTACTATTTTTTTCATCATTTTATCCCGGAAATCCTGCTAAATACCCTGCTGTTTCTAGAATTCACTATGTGCCCATGTCTTTCTCCAAAGCCCGTTAGACAAATCTTGACACTTCACCTAAAAGTAATGTTTCCTTCTATGCTCAAGAGAACTTACTTCTGTTTCTCTGTGGTTATTGTATTATATCATTACATCCTTATGTGTCTCCATTTTATTTTCCTCTCGAATTTTAAGATTTTTGAACAATATGTACTTTAACATAGCTTAGTGTCAAAATCTCTGATAATATACTTCTTTGTCACTGGGTTGGTTTGCAAAGGAGCCTGTGTCAGGCACATGAATATTTCAATGGTTCAACAGTTCATTTCCTGTGACTCATGTCTATGAAATAAGTAGAGGATTCATCTGGTACACTAAGGTCTTGTAGCTTCCTAGAACTTGTGCAGTTACCTATTTAGAGCATATAGGCTTTCCATTAAATAACTCATTATTATGGAAAAATTAGTCCACTTTCTTTTCCAGTCCAGCATCTCTTGGTTGACATCCTCAACAAGGCATACCACTTGACAGAATGCCATACCTGGAGCCAGGAACACTTGAGTTAAAATCTGACCTCAGACACTTACTATCAGTGTGACACCGGACAAAGCACTAAACCATTGCTGGTTTATTTTTTTCTCAATTGCAAAATGAGGATAGAAACAGCAACTACCTTATAGGGTTGTTGGGATTATCAAATGAGACAATATTGGTAACTTATTTAGCACAGTGATAAATAAATATTGTTCTTCAGACATTTTCAGTCATATCAAACTTTTTATGACAATTTGGGGTTTCTCAACAAAATAACTAGAGTTTTCTTCTTCAGCTCTTTTTATAGATGAGGAAACTGAGGCAAACAGGGTTAAGTGATTTGCCCACAGTCACACAGCTGGTAAGTGTCTGAGGCAGATTTGAAAGGTGAGGTCTTTCTAACTCCAAAGCTGACACTCTATCCACTGTGTGACCTAGCTGCCCAAAATAATAATAATATAAATTATAAAATATCATGTGTCATTATATTATGTTTTATATTATTATATAATTTTTCTTTATTACTATTATTTTCCTGTTTTATTGAATGATGCTTGGTAAACTAAGTTAAATAATAGTATATCTTAATTTTCTATTACACAGAATCATCTTGTTTAGTGCATTTTATTAATTTTATTCTGCAGTGCTCAATGAACTTGGCATTCTAATTATACACATTTTTTCACAAGCTACCACTTTTTTTCCATATTATGTGCAAATATCACACATCTTTTCTATAAATTTCTGATGAATTACCTTTTGTTTCAATTGTAGGAGTAGACAGTTTAGATTTTGAAAGCTTCATAATTCGTTCTGAACCTCCCACCCTTATGCTTACTATTTTAAAGGTAATAGTGCATTGCACTGTTCCAATGTCAAGATAACAAGGAAAGGAAGCTGTAGAAAGTGAACTTTAAAAAAAGAAACCACAACACAAAGCTGCATCCTTTCTTTAGTGAATCTCTCTGCCATGTTCTCCAAACATACAAAGAGCTAGAAGAATTTTGGGAGGTATAAAAAATGTATTAAGAGCATGGAGGTATAGCTCCTAGTGGAGTACACTTTACTTTTAATAGAACTGACATTTCTTTGCTCTGGCTATACCCCCAAACTGATGTGGACCTAACTATGCCTCATCTTTGAATATATCTTTGGATAAAATCATCCATTTTATGCCAAACAATCTCCAGAGTATAAGTTTTTCCATATATAGCTAGTCTAGGCCTTTGTCACTAGGTAGACAAGCCAATACGTTCATATCCTAAAAGCCTTCCTATCATTAATCATCCTAGAACATATGTTCTCCTCACCTAGCAGAGTGCCTTACAAATAGGAGATGTTTCCTAAACGTTTGATAAATGAGTGAGTAGCTTTGACCAAGGTCCTTCAAAAATAAAAAAAAAAAATGGTATCTCAGGACCATAGGCTTATAGATCTAGCTCTTCCAAAAGATTTAGAGATGATATAGAACATTGTTCTCATTTTACCAACTGAGTATCAGAAACGTGAAAGGACTCATTAAGATCGCACAGGGAGTCAATGAAAGGACAAGAATTTCGCTTGATATTTTTGAAACTAAATATAGACTTCTTTTTCTACAAAGGCACCAAAGACAATGCAACGAATACCTTTACAAGACCTGAGTTCAAATCCAAACTCAGATATTCGCTACCTCTATGAACTTCAGCAAGTTTTTCAGTTTCATTTTTCTCATCTATATAATAGGTATAATAATAGCATATAAATGACAAGTTTGTGGAGAAAATCAAACTATATCAAGTGTTCAAAGGGGGAGAGTCAAGAAAACATTGTATATGGTAGCATCAGTATTGACATGAAAACAATTTCAAAAACACAAGTCATTCTGACTACTATAAATACTCAAATTAACTTTAAAGGTACCATGAATAAAGATAGTGTTTGTATTTAGAAAAAGAAAATATATACATATACACACATGTATGTATGTATATGTAGATATACATATATACACATGTGTATTGTGTATGAGTATGCATATATATATATTTATGAAATATTTCTAAGTTTTACATAATTTTCTACTACTACTAATACATCAGAGTTAGAATTTTAGGGGAGGATCACAAAAACCTTCCTAACTTTAAAGTAATTAAACACATATAAAGATAAAATTAAAATGATTTTGAATTTTAAGTCCTTATTTATTCTCAAATCACTTTCCTGAATTTTATAGTTGAAAAACATGCACACTGTTGAAGTTCCATGGCAGTGTTCACTGACTTCATGCAGCCTTCAGATCAGAGAAAGCAAACAAGTTGAGTCAATGAGTGTTTATTAAACATTTACAGTGAGGAGGCACTGCACAAGAACCTTGGTCCTTTGATTCTTCAATGATTGTTTCCCATTCCAAGACTCTAACTGCTACACTGAAGATCAACGTGAAGTCCTCAACGAGCATAGTTCAGTCCCAGCAAAATTTGTCAATACTTCCTCAAAGTATCGGCCTAGGACTGTTTTCTTTGGGAGGTAATATATTCCTCAGGAATGAAAGTATTAAAATAAAATTGAGGTGCATAAATTAATATTTAAAAAATCATAGAGGCCATTATACAAAAATTCTTATAATTTTTTTTTTAATTAGATCATCTCTGAACTCCATTATTGCTCTAAGATTTTGAGACATTCTGTGTATTTTCCTTTTGGAATGCAATTAATGGTATGTTACTGATTGTCAATCCTTCAGGTAGCTTCATTCAATGGAAATAATACTGGATTTTGAATCTGTGTATCTTGCATTTGGATTCCAGTTCTCCCACTGTTTTTCTGTTGCTAATCTGCCTCAGTTTCCCCATCTACAAAAAGGTACCTGAACTAGATCGGTCACAGATCATTTCAAGCTCTTTCCCCCTTACCACAAATACATTCTCACTTGCATCTTCCCATGATAATATATCTGTGGATTGCTAGATATCTAGTCCCATGCTGAGTTCCTACGGGAGTTAATATATGACATTGTGCCACTTGCCTGCACCAGTTCCTGGATTCTCAGTCCACCACCTTTCACCTCTTACTCTGCAAGCAATAATCAAATAATTACTACCATTTTTCATATGATGTCCTTATGGATTAACTGCCCATTGATTTTTTCTATGTTTTCCCTAGAAACTCCCTTCTCAGCTCACCACTCTCCTTTTTGGGTTATTTCCACATTCAGTGCAGGTTCCTGGAGGGAAGGGTGATTTTTTTGCTTTTGTATTGCCAGCACCATGGGCCTGGTTCATAGTAAGCATTTAATATTTTTTTAATCTATTCTTCTACTAATTCAAAAATCCAGCCAATCCTCCTTGGTGCTGGACATAGTCAACTGAAAATAAATGTGTTAAACTCTTTTTAGAACGTGTTTCCAAGAGGGATTGAACACCCTACAGCAATATTTTCTTAGTATAAAAGGCCACCATGCACAGTAAGTTCCTAAGTTAGTCATTTTTCATGACTGAGTGACCTGTCCCCAACCCTTCCTACCTTTAAGATGCCCTACACAGCTATGGTCACTCGCTACCCATACACTGACAAGTTCCCTCAAGTGCATTGCAAAGCAAATTGCTTGAAAAGGCTAGAAAGCAGTTCCTGTTCATCTGAGTTCCCTCCATTCCTTGGTATACTTTAATTAGCTCTTCTTTCTCCAGGGCTCCTAGCAATGTGTTATAATCAACTGAATAAGTTTGGGGTCAAGGTTACCATAATTTAAAACTGTCAATCAGCCTCCACAGTTTCTCAGCTCATTAATACATGTTAAAGCTCCTAACTCATGTTCTCACTAGATTTCATTAAAATTATAAAAGCCACATTTCCCTCCTGCCCCCCTACTCAAGCTCTGGTTCTCTTAATTTGATTTCTTGTTAACTTCATTGTGTCTAGAGGAATTAGGGTTCGTAAAAGGCAGTAAATAGAATTATATTCTGGAGACCGGGGCAAATTAAAGAGAGTCACATCCATAATGGTCTTTTGTTACATATAAATGTTAAAAGTGAGGCATTGAGCATATCTGTATTGCGGGACATGTGATGTTTGATTCCCTAGATTACAAATGGTCTTTTTTGGACATTGGAACTAAGTAGGTTGATTACTCTGAAATAAGAACCAGGTTCCCACCTTTCCCAAATTGAGGGGGAAATGTCTATTATAATCTATTTTCTATCTTCCTTTCTTTACACTGTCAGTCACACGTGTCTAGAATTGTCTTTTTCCTTGTGTATTCAAATATCTGACTTCCATTTTCACGTATCTATCTCAATTCTGTTCACTTGTGATATCTGGAGTACAGATACTGTGTCCTGCGGGGTTTTAGGTTTTGCCTTGTGGAGCTTGGGTGAAGAGTATGTTTTCTAATGCTGTAACTCAGTATTTCACATGAATGGTTCATCCTTCCTTTTCAAAAAGGACAAATGACATCACAGAGTGAAGACTAGATTTGTGTGTGAATCGGATTTCAGGCAGAGTTGCACAAAGTCTTTCGCCTCATGCTTTCTTCCACACTCATCAAAATCCAATGACCAGACAAAAGTCAGGACAACTGGTGATGGTCTGGCATGCCACTGATGACCTTGGCATCTTCAATGTCTGACCAAAATCTTGTTGCATCACGGTGCATGATTCACCCCTTTGATGGCCATTGGAATAAATTGTTCTCATCTGTCCATTCCACTAGGGAAAATTTTCACAAACTTGGGGTAGATATACTCCTACTTCCCCAATGGGTTTGAAGTCAGTCAATCTGTTTTAGCTTGTCCATCATGATTGTTTTACTGGGATGTGGCTGCTGCATATATGCTACAGCTTCTTAGAGCCACATGTGAAAGTTGGGTGACAGGTAAATATGAAAAGTGGATAATTAACCCTGAAAAGGGCTCAATGAGGCTTCATACTAGAAGTGTTAGTGCTCCCTGAACACTGTATACATCCCCTCACATGAGTAAATAGATTTTTCCCCAAGGTTATCACTGGAGAATCTTTAGTTGGTCAGAATTAAGTAGCATTTTGGAAAGTGGGAGACAGGCTAAATTATAAAGGGCATTGGATGTTAAAAGGAATTTTTTTTTTTCTATTAGATCTTAGAGGTTATAGGAAGCCAGGGAAATTTATTGCATAGAGGAGTGGTATTGTCAGACCAATGTTTTAACATCAATATAACTGCAGAGTGGAAGATGGGATGAATTAGGTAGAGACTTAAGAAAGTCCAAATAGCAAACTATTGCAATAGTTTAGAACAAACATGATGAGAGCTTCCATCAAGTTGGTAACTGTGTCGGAGGAGAGAAGGGGATATATATGAGAGAGTTGTCAAAGGAGAAATGGAAAGACTTGGTAATAGATTGGATAAAGAGATAGAGGAGAGGGAGAAGTCCTAGATTATACCCAAATTGGGAGCCTGGGTGACTGTGTGGATGTGATACTATTCACAGTAATAGTAAATGTTGTAAGAGGAAAAATATATAGTATGTGCATATATGTATATACATATATATACATGTGTGTATTTACATACAAATATTTGCATACATTTTATATGTGTGCATTTATATATACATATATACACATTATTTATGTGGGTATATGTATGTATAGGTGTGTATATATTTATATATGTGTCTATACATACATACACACAGACATGTGCGTCTATATCTCTATGAGAATCATATGGAAAGTGATAATGGAATATATTATAGCAGATGAAATCACTCGTTGAAATAGTACAGTGATAGAAAAGAAGAGTTTTGGGGAGCACCCTCAGTTAGTACATGTGACCTGGATGAAAATCAAATAAAAGAGATAAAGAAAAACTGGGAAAACAAAAAGAAAGAGAACAAGATGGGAGCAATGTTACGAAAAACTAAGAGAAAAGATTATCAAAGAGAAAAAGTTGATCAGTAGCATGAGGGCTGCAGAGAGGTTAAGGGCAATGAGAACTTAGAAAAGACCATGAGATTTAAGCCTTTAAAATGAACCTGACTCTTAACTCATTAAGGCATCAAGCCATGCTCTAACTTTTTTACTGGAGTGAAATGACTTTAATGATTTATACAATCACCATTGCCATTATAACCTGGAGATCAACTTGAATTTCTACTTCTGAAGTCAGACATTTTTGATCCCCTCAGAGTCACGCAAGTTCCTGCCTTCACTCTCCTGGAATCAGATTTGTCTCTGTCTACAACATACATATACATAAACATATAGTAAATACCATATATCACCTACCTGTTGTGTACACATATACCACACACACTCATGTGTATATATGCTTATATTTGTGTATATATGCCATATGTGTGCATATATGTGCACGTGTATGCAAACACACATGCATATATAATATAATGTAATATAACATAATATAACATAACATAAAATGTAATGTAATATAATATAATATATATCCCAAATGTAATCTAGTGTGAAACCCCATTTTATACATGAAACTAATTGAAGCCAGAGAGATGAATATTCAAAGTCACATAAGCATAAAGTTGCAAAGCTAGGATTTAAAACTAGATAATCTGACTGCAAAGTCAGAATTCTTTTGTCTGCATTATTATTTTTTTGTTAGTTTTACTTCAATACTGCAGGCTACCTCATTATTCTGGGTCCGACTTTTTGTTAAACAACTCATTCAGCTGAGCTTTTAGCTGGTATTGGGGAAGTATCTTGGTGGTAGAGTAGATAGAGTGCTAAGAGCAGTCAGAAAGACCCATCTTCCTGGGTTCAAATCTATCTTCAGACTAGTTGTATGGCCCTGGGCAAATCATTTAACCCGTTTTGCCTCAGTTTCATCATCTGGAAAAGGAAATGGCAAACCACTCCAATATTTTTGCCAGGAAAACCACAAAGGCAATCACAAAGAGTTGGTCACCTCTGAAACATTGGGACAAAACCAGCTTCCCAAAAGCACCTGGACTCATGATAGATCTGGGTTCAAATCCTATTCTGGCACATATTGACAGTGGCCATGGTTCAGTTTCTACCCATCTCTGATTCTCTTTCCTGAACTGTAAAAGAGGGAAAATAAACCTGTCTCTAAGGATTGTTGTGAGGCTTAAGGAAATACAAAAGTAACATGTTTTGGAAATTCTAATGGGCTATCCAAATGGCTAGTTTTACTTTCTTGGCAGATCAATTTACTAGGAGAGCTGTTTGTGTTGATAGAATCCAAGAATCTTTAAGCTGGAAGTACACTCAAGCATCATTTCACAGCAGAGAAAACAGAGTCCTCCAGAGGGGAAATATCTCCCCTATCCACCCACCCACCCAGTGTCACCCAGTCCAGTAGTAGCAGAATCAAGAGCTCAGGTCTCCAGACTTACAGCCCAAGGCTCCTTCCCAAACCAATACAGGGGCTGCAATTTCAGTGTAAACTTTGTCATTCTCAGCTAAATCTGAAATTTCATACTTAGTTTTAGAGCTTGTCTTAGAGCAATGGTGTCAAAAACAAATGGAAACACAGACTCTAAATTACCTAAAGATTCCTGTAGGCTTCATATTAACTTAGTTTCAAAATGTGATGCTATCTTCTTTTGCATCTTGTTTATTTTATTAAATATTTCCCAGTTACATTTTTATCAGGTTCAAGCAGCACTTGGAGATATTGTGGACCACTCTCGGCCCTTGTTGGTGTTTTAGAGCAAAGACTGTAACAGTTGGAAGAGAGCTCACAGTTAGAAGAGAAAGTAGAACTAGAATATAAAGGTCCTAAGGGAAATTAAAACATAGAAGGTCAGAGCAGGGCAGTAAATGAGAACTTCAGAAGTCAGAGCAGAAAAGAAAATGGTCCTACCAAAGGGAGATGGGAACACGGAATGTTAGCCCTAGAAGGGCCATACAATCCCCTCATTGGAGAAGATAAAACTGATGCCAAAGAGATGAGAAGCTTCACAAATTCTCCAATCTTCCTGTTACAAGGGCTGGGAATAGAACCCAGGAGTCCTGCAAATCTTTCCAATCTGTTATTATTTCACTGTCATTAATTGTAGAGACAAAAGAGACAGAGCAAGAGTTGGAGAGAACTAAAGAAAAACAGAGGCAGAGACAAAGAGCAGAAGAGACAGAGCCATAAAGAAACAAACACAGAGATTTTCATACCCAAAGATCAGGCCTGGGCTGTGCAATATCATGGCAACACTAGAACTTGAGAACCTGTTTTGTCCCCTGCACTACAATTTTCTCTGGTGACAAGATCATGAAATATATCAGCAGAAATGTGGGTGCTGAGAATAAGGCCTATGGGAAAGCCATATGGGATAGGATTTTAAGAGAAGACAGAGATAGAAATATTGGTATTAAGGAGAGGGAAAAAGCAAATAGGAGAGGTGGAAGACATGCATATGCAAATATATGTGTATGGATCTGAGGCCATCTCCAGTTCTCTTGACTTGTATCTTGACACTGGACTCAGACAGCTCTGGAGAAGAGAGGGAAGCTGGTGACTTTGTACAGTCCTCCCCCACTTCCATCCAATTCAGTCGCATGTCATGGCATCACCTTTCTGATGCCATAGTCCTCTTTGAGAATGTTGGATAAACCACAGCAACCACTCTGTGTTTATATAATCCATGTATATATAATGTTCATGCACATTTATGATTATGCATTTAAAAGTTCATTTATAAAATCTGTTTATAAATTTCCCCTGAACTTATTAAGTTCAACCTTAATATACTGAACTTTAGAAGACCATCAAGGGCTGGTATTTTGTGACACCCAGTGATAATCCAAAGTGGACCAAACAACCAAGTAAGTCATAGATTCTAAAGTGAAACTCTTCCTCAAGTATAATGACATCATAAGCCCCTAAAAGCCTAAAAATTAATTTATTCACACACACACACGCACAGCATAAGTAGTACAAGTAGTACTGATAATGATAGCTACAGCAAAAATCCATTTTACATAAATGCTTTGATCCAGAATGCTTATAATTTCTAAGCTTGTGAAATACATTTCAAAATGTTGCTACTTGTAAAAGAAATTAAAATAACTGGGAAGTCAATGAGGTATGTGGCATCTTCCCTGTCCTATAAGCTAATGAAGATGAAATGAAGACTCATTTAGTGAGCCTACCAAAGATGTACATAAACCTTCTTACATTCATTCAATTACTGAAAACATTGGGACTTTTTCTCATATCAAAATAATCCACAAAGCATAAAACAAACAAAAATGATAGCAGAATTATGACTTATAATAGTTACAAATTGCCTTGTAATGAAGAAGGAGAGAGAGCAATAAGAAGGAATAAGCCAAGGAAAATGAAGAGAAAGAGATGGAGGAAAAAGAGAAGAATAAGGGGGAAAAGGAAGAGGCACTTTGTAAAACCCCTGAAATACCAAGCTAAAAATAGAGCGATCTCTGCCCTCATAGAGGTAAATGCTGATGATGGTGCTAGTGAAGGAGGAGGATGAAAATTATTAAGGAGAGAATGAGGAGAAGGGTGTTAATTGTGATGACAGAGATAGAGAATATCTCTAAGATATTAGAGATGCTTCATTTTCCTTCCCTCAGGGAAGTGATACTGGTGGGTCTGGTAACGACAACAAAAAATACATTTAGGTTTTTGTCTAATTACCTTAGCACTCTAAAGTGTTAATACTCCATATCTGTTGAGAGACAAAGAGAGAGAGAGAGAGAGAGAGAGAGAGAGAGAGAGAGAGAGAGAGAGAGAGAGAGAGAGAGAGAGCTCCAGGCAACTTTTTGATGATCAGGAAACTTGATTCCCTTTTTAATATTTGTCTCTTTATAGTGCTTAGAAACTTTCAAAATTGTAAGCATGACCTCATTTGATATTGCAAACAACCCCATAAGTTAGGTAGTACAGTGTTTACTTTTTTTTTTTCTGGATTAGGAATGTGCCACTAGATATGGAAGGGATGGTGATGATGTCAGTTCCTAAGGGAAGCAAGTGGATGTGTTTGACTGGATGAAAGAGTATAAGAAGGGAAATAGAGTAAAAGAAATTGGGAGATTGGTGTCAGGTCATGAGGAGTTTTAATTGTCAAACTAATGCTTTCATTGTATCCTAAAATCCACAGAGAATTAATGAAGATCCTTGAGCAAAGAAGTAGGGTGATGAATTGGGCTTAGGATTTAGGAAAATTATTTTGGACAGAAATAAAGAATGAATCAAGGAAGGAAAAGATGAAATCAGGTAATCATAATATGTGACTCTCCTGCAAAGAAAATAGCTGATATTTCAATAGCAATGATTATCTTTTGTGTTTGTCATACGATACACCCAAAAATATATTTTAGTTCCTTTTATTTCCCTCTCCTTATCCTTTTCCATAATAAGTTAGGCCATTCAGTGGATATAGCCCTAGGCCTAGAGTCAGAAAGACAAGTTCAAAATCAGGTTCAGAAGTTGAATGGCCATGTGACTTGGAAAGTTGACTTAAGCTCTGTCTCTTTTGTTTCTGAACTATAAAATGAGGCTAATAATTATACCTATATCCCATGGTTGTTGTTAGGAATGAATAACATGATATTTCCATAATGCTTAGCATACCATCTGGCATTTAGTAGGTGATTAATAAATGCTTATTAAATTCCTCTTCTACTTTTCACCCTTCCTCTGTTTTTCTTGCTCTTCTCCCTTTCTATTTTTCATCTTCATCATTATTGAAATCTAGAAAACAAATAATATTTTAAAAAGTGTGTCGCATGAGGGTGTTCTTCTTTGGGAGTGGGATGGAGGGGTAGGGGATGTTTTCTGTTGATAAAGAAACTCAGGCTAAGAAAAATTGAATGAATTTCCTACTCTCTCAGTCTGTCCTGAATTCCAGATCTTCCCCTTACTTTCTTTTTGTGATAGCATCTCTCAAGAACTCAAGAACATTAAATGCGCCAGATCAATCTGAAATTGCCAATGTATGCTTAGTACATAAACCTCCTTACTTTTATAAAATTTAAATATTTTGTGTGAGAATAAGAAGCAAAATAAAGGACTAAAATGGAAACTTCCATTGTTTGTTTACTTCAAAATAATCTGTCATTGACAATTAATCCCTTTCCTTTACTGATTGAGAACAGTCATTCAGACATTTGAGTATAAAGTGGTGGGGTTGGGGTGTGGGGTTTCCAAATCTAATCTGGGAAATTAGCAATAAAAATGAGGCATAGCACAGATAAATTGATTATCAGGTTATTGGGTCATTTAAAAGTATCATGGTTTTATGTAACACTTCTACTTATTTGTTCTAAATCAGTGATGCATTTCTTAAGAGGAGGACAGGGTAGTAGTGGTGGATGGACAAGGAAATTGGTGGTTATTGCCCTGACAGCAAAGGACAAATGCCTTCACAGAACAGAGTACTTCCTAGGACTAATTAAATCAAATCTTGGTAGAAATCCCAAAGGTGCTTCTGCATTTGTAGTATTTCCATCAAGTGCTTCTGAGAGCATGAATTCAATATTTCAAATTTATGGTACTCACCTATGGTTTGAGGTAAAGGATAGCTGGCTCGGTGCCATTGGCTTCTTGGATATTTCATTGGGACCCTCATTGTCCTCTCTTTCAAGGCATATAGGATAGTCATGGATGAAGGACTGTGCTTTCTCAGAGAGATTGTGTGTGTTGGGATGGGGATGGAAAGAGAAGGAACACTTGACAGAAAGAGAAATTAATTGCTGAACCTTCTGTGTATTTCAACTTCAGCCTGTGAAAGACTGCTGGCAATCTTAATGAATCATTGCATGGCTTCATTAATCTTTTCTTGGTGCCCTTTTTTCGATCAGCATAAAAACCTTCAGGGAATTATCTCTTCAATAACTTTTGGAGGTTTCATTCTTAAATTATAGGATGTTCAACAATCTTTATGTATCTATTTGAGTGGACCTCATATTCTCCCATTGAAACAAAACTCATTTTCACTTTCTGTTCATATTTAAAAGTTTTCAATCATATTTCTCCATTTTTCACAAATTCTATTCCTTAAAGATATAACTTTTAATATGAAGTGCTATCCTATTCACATCACAGTCTAATGTCATATTTTAATCATGGGTCTAATTCCCCCAAGTCAAAATGATTTTTCTGAAATCAAATCTGCATATATACCAGAATTTCTAGTTCAATTAGCTTTGTACCTATACCTCATGCAGATCTGGAAAGACATATAAGGACATGATTCTGAAAATTACTCCAAATCTCTGCCTTCAGTAATTTTGAGGGCTCCACCCTGTCATGGAACAAGAATGCATGATTCCTATGATTTAGATTGTGATCAGATCTGAATTCCAATCTTAGATTATTTCTTTTACTTAATAATCATCATCCTTAAATTTTGTCTTTATTTTTGTAAGTTTTTTTTTCCCTCTCAGCAGAAGGAGGAATAAAACTTGTGTCCCTACCAACCCCACATGGCAGCATGAAGTTGAGAAATGCTTACAATACTAGGCAATTATAATGGAGAAGAATAAATACTTTTATGCTTACTCTATCTGGATGATACAAATACTTAATATAGCACCAAATTGTTTTGATATATACAAAATATAATCTTATTTGATACAATGAAAGTTTGATGTTTCTACCATGAGATTTTTCTTGCTAAAGAACGCTAAAAATAATAAGAGCTGGAGAATATCTCACACTTGCAAATAGATAGCTTCTCTCTTTACAATCTAAAGTATATAGGTAGACACAATGATGTAAATCAACTTAAGTAGACAATGTATTTTTTCTTCATCAGCTGCAAAAGAGCCTAGTAATGGTGATCATAGTGGAATAATTCCCATTGGAATTCCATTATGTTTTCTATTGCAGTAATATTCCTTTTTTGGGAATGCCAAAAAATCCTTTTTTGCAGGAGAGAATCATAGCTTAGAGTGTATTTTGGGAGGGGCAATAAATTTCCCCATCTGAGATTTCTGAATAAATGAATGATTTGCCTTTTTGAAAATATGATGGAATACTGAGCAATAGGTAGCTAGAATGAGGTGACTGAATGAGGCAGTGCTCTATCCTCAGACACTACATTTCAGCAGGGTCACTTTTTTTAACACACTGAATACTTCAGAAGCTAGAACTCCCTGAGTTTCGTACTTAATTAGAAAGAATAATTAGTTCAAGTATACATTTAAGGAGAAGAATAGATGTGTTGAATGTAGCAATCAGAGAATAAGTATGCAAAAAGGCATTTCCTTTACTGAGATGTAGATAACAACTTTTACACACAGCAGCACAAGAAGACACAACAGAAGCAGGTGAAAGAGGTCTACATGAAGTGAGAGGATTTTTCAAGCATTTTTCAAGCTCTAAGCAGCAGGTAGGGTAGCCTGATTTGTTCTTCAGGGCGGACCCCTAAATATGTATTAAAAAAATATTACTCCAAGATCTACATTGGAACCTTTCCTTTGTCATATGTTCATCCCACAATATGTGTGTCCGTGTGTTTGTGAGTACTCGCATGTGTGCACACAGGCATTGACAGGAAAATTTCCATATTGGAAGTTAAAAATTAAATATGGCCATGTGGCCAGCCATACCTCATTTAACATTCAATGAAATTCAACTCCTAATTTCCTACAAATTATTAAGACATATTTGCCCATTATAAATGTGTTTGAACCATTACAATGAATTCCTTCCCTACACATGTTTTCTTGTAAATAGTATTTTTCGAATTAAATGAAAAGGTAGTTTTCAACATTGCTTTTTATAAAATTTTGAGTTATATTTTTTCTGCCTCTCTCCCTTCTATATCTCCCCAAAAAGACAGCAAGCAATCTTAAATAGGTTATATATGCAGAATCTTGTAAACAGATTTGTATATTAGTCATGTTGTGAAAGAAGAAATAGAACAAAAGGGAAAAGTCACAAAAAGTAAAAACAGTACGGTTTGATCTGGATTCAGATCCAAGAGCTAAGTCAATCATAGATGATCATTCCATAGTGTTACTGTTACTGTGTACAATGTTCTCCTGGTTCCAATCATTTCACTCAGCATTAGTTCATATAATTCAAAGTATTTTTCTGAAATCTGCTTGCTCATCATTTCTTATGGCACAATAGTATTTTGTTAAAATAGTATACTACAAATTGTTCAGGCATTTCCCACTTGATGGGCATCACCTCAATTTCCAACTCTTGGCCACCATAAAAAAGAGCTACTACAAAAATTGTGTACGTGTAGGTCCTTTATCCTTTTAAATTTTCTCTTTGGGATACAGGTCTACTTGTAGTATAACTGGATCAAAAGGTATACAGAGTTTAATTGCCCTTTGGGCATTCTCCAGAATGGCTAGATCAGTTTACACCACTACCAACAATTCATATGTTTTCCAATTTTTCCACATCTTCTCTAACATTTATCACTTTTCCTTTCAGTCATATTAGCCAAGCTGATAGGTATGAGATAGTACCTCAGAATTGTCTTAATTTACATTTTTTCTAACCAATATTGATTTATATCATTTTTTCATATGACTATAGAGAATGTTTTTCCCTTCATCTGAAAATGTCCTGTTCATATCCTTTGATTATTTATCAATTAGGGAACAACTTGTAGTCATATAAATTTGAATCAGTCACAAAAGAAAGGGATATTATTGTGCTGGCTAGAGCATTGAATCTGTGGTGAAGAATATGTGAGTTACTTGTTATATACCTCCCGGTATATCACAATCTCTCTGTACCTCAATTTTCTTTTATGTAAAAATTGGGATTTGAATGTGATAGCCTCTATGATCTATTCCTACTCTCAATCTATGATTATATGATGTATGACAAACATATTAAAAATAAAGTATTCATGGAGAAGTAGGCAGAGAAGTAAAATTTATTTTTTTAAAAAGGACTGAATGAGGCTGGGATTACAATAATCAATTAAACAGATGATTTTGTTTTGAAAAAGTTATACAATATCCTCAATAGCCTATCATATCTATGAAAAAAGAGAAAGTTTTATGAAATATTGTCAAGTCTGTAGTACCTAAATCACAATTGTGTTAGGATGATCAAACGTAATATATAATAAAACAATTCAATAAACGCTTATTAGCTGAGCCCAGAAAGGGCTAAAACAAGAGTCTAACATTTGTCATGCACTGTCCTAAGTGCTGAAAATTCAAAAGTAAAAATGAAAAGAATAAACAATTCTTGCTTACAAGAAGTATTCATTCTACTGATTAAATATATTTTAAAAAACTATATGAAATGCTATGCAAATGTCAACTACTTGGTTTATCTTATTTTTCTAGATAATACTAGATAGAAGTGTAGGCCCCATGGGAATTTAATTGGCTAAATGAAAATGACAAGCCACCTAAGAAAAGAATGGGAACTAAAGATAATTCTAATAATCAGAACCTCTGGTTAATTTACCAATGAAATAAAATACACTTTTTTCAAATATAGAAAAAAAAATCTCTTTTCTAAGCTGGAGAAATTGTAGTTACCTGCTAATTACTACTTTCTGGTGTTGTTTGCCAAAGTGCAATAAACAAACATTCTGTTAAGTCTCTGGCAGGCATTCAAACGCTTGGAGGAAGGTGTGTGTGTGTGTGTGTGTGTGTGTGTGTGTGTGTGTGTGTGTGTGTGTGTGTGTAAGACAGAAGAAGGAAACAGAAAAATAGGGACAGAAATATAAAGAGGGCAACAGAAACAGTTGGGTATTGGCATAGACAAAAGCAAAGACAAAGAAACTGATATAAAGAAACAAAGATATAGAGACAATAATGACAGAAAGAGAAACAATGATACAGAGATAAAGGGGTAGAGATGCAGAGAGCAAATGAGTCAGGAAGAGACCGAAAACAACAGGCAGAAACAGAAAGATATTTCAAAATATTTTGGTGTTTTTCTGATTCAATTAAATTTAATGAAACTGATTAAGCATCTACTATGCATGAAGCACTCTGGTGAGCACTGGAGATACAAAATGACTCTGGCCCTGTCTTTAACAAGTCTCTACTAAAGAATGTCTCTGTTGTAATGGAACAATTTCTGAGACTGGGGTCAAGAGTTATGTTAGTCATATGGTACTACTAGACCTTGCTGAATATATGGCTATAAGTCAGTCCCTTAATTACTCTGAGCCCCATTTTCTGAATAAACGGATTAGAAAGAGCACAAAGTAAAATAAATAACAGCATTCATTGGATCAAGTACTGTACTTAAAGTAAGGAAGCACTGAGCCCAAATCCTCCCTCTGTCTCACTGTTTTTGTAATTTTTGTCATTCATTTCGGCTTTCCTGACTTCAGTCTCTTGGGTGTAAAGTGAGCAGGAGTGGACTTGATGTTTCAAAAGATAGGTTTCATATAAAAATATGTCATATATTCTAGAATGATATGAACTTCAGCAACTATACAGTTCAAAGAAATGATATATAGAAAATGCTGTTCAAAGCAGGTGGTTAAAGTGTTACATAAATGTCTGACATCATCATTTTAATTATTATTTTTGCTTTCCATGAATAGAGAGAGTAGTGAAGGCAAAAAATAATTAATGACTTTAGAAAAAATTGATGAGAAAGAAAATACTCTTCCCAAGCATGAACTGAGGGCAAAGTCAGTAGATGTTACTTATAGAAGGTAGAACTAGATTTGGGTTTTGAAAGAGGGATATTTGGACTAAAAAAAAAGAATATCATATTATGCCAGACATGGAGAGAGGAATTTAAGTGCAAAGAGACAGGAGCCAACTGGTTGTCCCCACTAGTTGGCAAGGATGTAGAGGGAGAAGATAAATTTAAAATGACTCTAGAAGGGGAGGTAGCTTATTCAACACCACATAATTTGTAATCTAACTTACAGTACATGGGGAACCACTAGAGATATGTGTTCATATATGTGTGGGTGTGGGGGTAGTCAATCTCAGGAAAGAAAAGGGTGAGAGGGCTCAGGGTCAGTTGAAGGTGTGAGGAGGAGTAACTGCTGAAAGGAATGTGAGGAGGGAGGAGAGGGATGCATGGGACCATTTTACTCCAAATGAGAGGAATTATACCCAGCCCAGGCAGTTTAGTTTCATGTCTTCCTAAAGCTCTTCTTCTAAAGCTCAAGGAATAATAGTGGTGAAATTGGATGCCAGGGCTTATCCAGAACACTTTTATTTCAACACACATCATGAAATCATTTTTTTTAAAAACATATATCTTCTGGCATGCTGGTCGGATCTATCCTGTTGATTGAAAGCAAAACAGGTAAGAGGAGGTGGTGACTGCATCAGATAGAAACCTTTTCAATGGATAAAGAAGTTGACTTTTCTGAGCATACCATTAGCATCAGGTTCGATGAATTATCCCTGCTGGTAATCTACTGTCATTCCTAGAAATATTGCCTTGATAACCAGCCATGGCAACTCTGGGAATACAGTTGACAAATTTAACCCCTCAACCTCAACCTTAAGTCCACCAGCCTTTCTTCTTTTGCAACCTACAGTATTCTCTGAATATTTCAGGAGAAGGATTAAAATGTATTGGTTTTGGTACAGATCCATTCAGGATGAGAATCTGTTGCTTTATAGAAGTATCAAAAATATTTACATTGTTTCCATTTCTTTGCAAACTTTCCTTCACTAGAGGACAGTGTGGTTCTGTGAAGAGAGCACTGAAATAAGTCTGAGGAATCCTGTTCATATCCTGGTTCTGCCCATGTTGCCCAATGAACTTAGAAGAACGTTGTTTGACCCATCTTGTTTTTGGTTTTCTTATGTTTCAAATGAGATATGATTAACCAAATACCTTTTAAGGTTCATTTCAATTCTAATTCTTGATACTAAATCTAATTTTTAACTAAATTAAGATAAAATGTTCCATTCAACAAAAAAACATGAAGAATGAAATGGTCTATGTCTTGTGCATTGAATAAGTGTATGTTTTTCATTTTGTTTTGTTTTTTCATTCACTGAATCAAGCATTGAGCCTGTCATTTAGGACTCCTTCATAAAATATAATTTTGGAATTGGAAGTGACTTTCATGGTCATTTAGTTCAATTAATATGTGGAAAAGAATATTCAGCCCAGCAATTCTTTATTGTCTTTGTTCAAAGACCTTCAAGGAGGAGATGTTCTTTATGTTGTATTTGTAACCATTCATTTTTGGAATAACTATAATTGTATCCATTAACCAAAAAAAATCTGGTCTTTCCATACAGGGCATCTAGATCTGACTTTCTCAGCCTTTTGCCTATTGCTCCTTGTTCTGTCTTTTGTGGTCAAACAGATAAAAATTAATCCCTAATCTGTAAGTGGTATAACATTCAAATTCTTAGAGGAGAAGTTAAGGGAATTACAGAGATAAATAGAAAACAGACCTATACTTTAGCAACAAGAGAAGAAAAAGAAATTAAAGGAATTAAAAAGGCAAAGAAGCTACTAAGTTATCACTGTGCAGATGATATGACGATTTACTTAGAGAACCCCAGAGAATCAAGTAAAAAACTACTTGAAATAAAATACAGCTTTGGCAAATTTGCAGGTTACAAAACAAACCCACATAAATCATCGACATTTCTATATATTACCAACAAAGCCCCACAGCAGGAGATAGAAAGAGAAATCCCATTTAAAGTTATGGTAGACACTATAAAATAACTGGGAATCTACCTGCCAAAACAAACCCAGGGACTATATGAACACAATTACGAGACACTTTTCACACAAATAAAGTCAGATCTAAGTAAGTGTAAAAACATCTAAAAATGAAAATTCTAACTAAATTAATTTACTTATTCAGTGCCATAGCAATAAAACTATCAGAAAAATATTTTTCTAGCGCTAGAAAACAATAATGTCAAAATTCATCTAGAAGAACAAAAAGTCCAGAATATCAAGAGGATTAATGAAAAGAAATGCTGGGGAAGGTGGCCTAGCCCTATCAGATCTCAAATTGTATTATAAAGCAGCAATCATCAAAACCACTTGGTGCTGGCTGTGAAATAGAGTAGATCAGTGGAATAGGTTAGTAGTCAATGAATATGGCAGTCTACTGTTTGATTAACCCAAGGACCTCAGCTTCTAGGATAAGACTTCACTGTTTGGCAAAAACTCTTGGGAAAATGGAATAACAGTATGGTGGAAACTGGGCAGAGACCAATGCCTGACACTGTACATAAGAGAGAAGTCCAAATGGATACACGTTAGAGGAGCCAGGAATACTGTATTTGTCAGATTTATGGAAAATAGAGAAATGTATGACCAAACAAGAGACAGAAAGCATTAAGAAATGCAAAATGGATAATTTTTATTATATGGAATTGGAATGTTTTTGCATAAACAAAGCTAATGCAACCAAGATTAGGAGGAAAGTAGAAACCTGGGAATTTTTACAACTAGTATCTGTGATGAAGGTCTCATTTCTAAACTATAGAGAGAACTGAGTCAAATTTACATGAATACAAGTCATTACCCAATTGATAAATGGTCAAAGGATATGAACAGTAAATTTTGAGAGGAGGAAATTAAAGGTATCTCTTTCAGATGAAAAAATGCTCTAAATCATTATTGATTAGAAACGCAAAGTGAAAACATCTCTAAGGTATCATATCACACCTATCAAATTGGCTAACATGATGAACCAGGAAGATGATAAGTGCTGGAGAAGATGTGGGAGAGTTGGAATACTAATTCATTGTTGGTAGAGCTGTGAGATAATCCAACCATTCTGGATAGCACTTTGCAACTACACTCAAAGGGTTATAAAAATGTGCATCCTCTTTGACCCAGCAATATTGCTTCTAGGACTGTATTCCAAAGAGAGCATATAAATGGGAAAAGGACTCAGGTGTATGAAAATATTTACAGTAGCTCTTTTTGTTGTGACCAAGAACAGGAAATCAAGGGAATGTCCATCAGTTTGGGAATGCCTGAACAAGTTGTGGTATATGAATGTAATGGAATACTATTGTGTTATAAGAAGTGATGAACAGTCAGATTTCAGAAAAACCTGGAAAGACATATGAACTAATGCTGAGTGAAGGGAGCAGAACCAGGAGAACATTATACATGGTAACAGCCACAGTGTGTGAGGACTCTTTCTGATAGACCCTGCATAGCAATGCAAGGACCTAAAACATTTCCAAAGGACTCAATGCAAAAATACCATCCACATCCAGAGAAAGAACTATAGAATTGGAATGCAGAAAGAAGCAGTCTATTTTCTCTTTTCTGTTTTGTTTTTCTCATAGTTTCTCCCATTCATTTTAATTCTTCTATGCAACAGGACTAATATGAAAATGTGTTTTATAAGAACATATTTGTCAGCTTGGGGAGGTAGGGGGAAGGAAGAAGAGGAAATTTAAAACATATGGAAGTGATTGTTGAAAACTGTAAACAAATAAATTAATTAAAAATTAAAAAAAATTAAATGGCCTTAATAATATGCAGAATCTACCTCAAAGGGTTTTTGTCAGAATAAAACAAGAATGTAAGTGCAAAATAAATTTTAAAACATCATATGACTATTATTCACACTATTATGCAAAGAAATTTGAATAAGGCTAGACGATTTTTAAAAGACTACTGGTGTAAAATTTAATAAACATTTCTACTTACCAGGTCAATGTAGTCATATCCTTGATTGTAGGATGTTTTTGTTCAAATTATCATCAGTGGTAATTATTTAAAATAAATCTATTATAATTGGAAATCAGACATTGACTTTACTAAACATCTGATTGAATATTATCCAGTAAAAGGTTAAATAATTAAATATTAGGTTCAATTAAAAAAAAAAGATAGTATTCCAAATATTTTAAGGTATACTATTTTCCTAGTCCTAGAAGATGTCCTGTTTCACCTTTCTTTAAATGTCCACAATTAGCTGATTTATCCTATGTTAAAACAAATAAAAAGATATCTTTATTTTGTGGGCAAATTACATTTAGTAATTTATTTTAGTAATATCAAATTCTAAATTATTGATAGAATTAAATACCTCAGTTGGATGAACCTGAAAATCACTTTCACTTCTAAACTTGGCATTGTGTGGGTATAATTCCAATGGAAAAAAGAAGACTCCCTATAAGTAAATGACTTTGTGTATCCTGTATATCTGTGTCCCATTTCTCTCCATCTTTTTCTAAGAGATATACAAGGGGCAATCCTAGAAATAATTATCACTTCATATATATGCTAATTCAGTAGGTGTGCAGGAAGGGACATTTAGATTCCAAGTTTCTTAATCCAATTATTTTCACACACACAAAAAAAATCCTAAGTCCTCTTACCTAAGTGAATATGAAAACCATCCAAGTGACAACCTTTGTCATGGGCATGGGGAACAGATTTTTACATCAAATGCTAGAATGTGCAAGCAACAATGATTGAATAAAAAAAAATGGCTAGCCATTTACCACAAATGAAAAAGACATCTTCTAATGCCTGATTATACTCCAAGAATAAAATAATATCACTGCACTTAAAGATGCTGAGTTGTAAAGACAACTCTCCCATTGTTAACGAAAATACTCCTCTGAATTCTTCTGTGGAGAGAGTTTTTGCAGCTTAGCTACCATAGATTAGCAGACCATACCTAATGAATTATTCATTCAGTCATACACAGGTTTATTCTTGAAATCTGGTTGTTCTTAAAAACACATGCAGACAACTACTTTAGACTTATGAAGTTGCAACTTAAAAAACAAGTACCAATTACAGTGCAATTTCATGATGAATTTAATATATAATATAACACTCCTAAAGATCCATATACACCAAGCATGCTAAGTGAATCACAAGTGAAGGGTCCTTTTCAGTCATAGTCTTGCCTAGAACTGGTTAAGTTTTAGAATAGTCTTTAAAAGGCTCTCCATATGGACTTGCTCTGCCTTTAGGGATTGGGAGTTTGTCAATGTCCTTCTTAAAATGTGATACTCATTATTGAAAATTATATTCCATATGTGGTAATCAGAGAAGAGTAGATCACCTTTGGAATGACTGATATTCTGAACTCTGATTAACTATTCACAAAGTTGGGAACATGAGCCATAGGAGCACTTAATCTCAGGATATCCACTGGCCAGGAGGCCACAGAACCCTTCAGATATTAAAGAAGACACAAGTATCTCTTTAATAAAAGAGATCAATGTCCTACAAGACTGGAGTTCCACTGAGAAAAAAATTGAATGGCAACATTTGCCAAAGATGAGATCAAAGGAGGAAGGGGAGAACAGAGAGAGTCTTATACCTTCTCCACTTTTACATTCCCTTCTTGAGTGGTGGGAGAACCTATATGTCACCTGGCCACTCCAAGGTTGTATTTTCTCATATGTAAAGTTAAAGATTTGAGCTAAATTGTCTGGTGTAGTGACTGACTTGGATTCAAGAAGATGCAGTTTCAAATTTTGCCTCCAAAACTTTAAAGTTTTGTGATTCTGGAGAAATCAATTAACCACACTGAGCCTGTTTTAATCCATAAAACTGATATGATCATCATAATAGCACAAACCTTATGAGGATAGGGTGATTCAAATGAAATAATGTATATAACATGCTTAGAAATACTTGAGGCATTACCCATACTCAAATGTTTGGGAGGTATGGATTATCATGATGAGGTTTCCCTTATAGGTACAAGGTTGATATTTAAAAGATAAGAGATACAAGAAGTCAAAGGATTGGGCATGTCTACTAATCACCAGGAGAGAAATTTCAGAAAATTCTGCATTTCACAATACATGAAGTTGAAAAGACATAGTTATTACTTAGGGATTTCCAGTAATCTGACAGTCATAAGATTCAGGAGAATCAGCTCTAGCTGAAGAAGCAGCTAGTTAGTACAGTAAAGTTTTAAGAACAACTGTTTAATATTGTTGTTGTAACTAGGAAAGAAGACATACAGTTAATGAGGAATAGAAAGTCATCTGGCCCCACAGGAGAAAAGAGAAGATGGAGACAAGAGAAGGGAGGGATGACAGAAGAGAGGGCAGATTGGAGATAGGGAAAATTAGATTGCTTGGGGTATTGGGGTGGGGGGGAGGGGATAAAAGGGGAGAAAATTTGGGACCCAAAAATTTGTGAAAATGAATGTAAAAAGTTAATTAAATAATTAAAGAAAGAAAGAAAGAAAGAAAGAAAGAAAGAAAGAGAATTAAGCCCTGAGTCTACAAGACCAGAGTTCAAATATTACCTCAGATACTTCCTAGCTGTGTGACCCTGGACAAGTCACTTCATCCTTTTTACCTCATTTTCCTCTTCTGTAAAATGAGTTGGAAAAGGAAATGGCAAACTACTCCATTAGTTTTTGCCAAGAAAAACCCAGATGGGTTCACAAAGAGTCATGCATAACTGAAATAAAGGAAAAACAACAAAATCTCCCAGAATAGTTATGAAGATAAATTACAATAATAATTGTAAAGTTTTTAGTGGAATGCCTGGCACATTGTATGTGCAGTATAAATGTTGCTATTGTTATTATTATATCTACTACACAACACTGCCTCTATTTCCTTTCAATTATTTAAGTAATTAAGTGGGAGGAATGAAAGAATGCAGGGGATTTTTTTTTCTTCTTTTGCTATGTTGACTTCACTTAAAACACTAGACATTTTAATTCACTTGCTAGACTTCATTAATTTTTTTGCCTATTTTGAACACCTTCCCTCTCCAGTATTCCAAACGGTCAATTATTAGCTACTTTCACTGTTCATTTGTTTTTTTTTCATCCTTCACATACCTTGTGAAGTCGGGAATTAATTTAAGGGGAAAATATGCAAACAAGAAATTGATGACTAGTGAATGAAGATTCAGCTACACATCACTTGTTTCCTGAATGGGCTTCCATTTTTCTCTCCTGTTTTCTCCCCCATTACTTACTGAATGGAAACTCCATATTAGAAATGGCTTAAGGTGAAAATTTGATTAATTATTACATCCAACAAATAAAAGTTTATTTTTCTGTACTAGTCATGAAAAATAAAACTTGTAAAGGCATTTCAAAAATATCATATTGACTGTATTTCTTTATTTTCAGAAATTAATTAGATTTCAAAATACAAATAGAACGAATATGGCATCTATATTTGAAAAGAGACAATATACTTACAAGGGGCCATTTGAAGATTGAAATGCCTAGCCAAAGTTTAACACTCCATATATCTGTGAGCCAGATGTTGCATGTATACTTAAACCTAATTTCTCCCCAACAAAATGGGAATGCTTATATTTTTCTAAATTTCACAGCTTTTCTATGGAGCATGAAAGGACATAAGAAGTAATTTACTCTTCTTTTTCACAATGTCATATAACTTTTTAAATCTTCAGGTACTTCCCCTGCAAATTGGGAAAAGAATACTAATACCTAATTTAGAGGTTGTTTTGATGATCAGTTGAGATAGTGGATATTGAGTGTTTTGTAAAAATAAAGTTTTATGTAATTATGTAATGGAAACCATGACTATCATGTCTCTGATTAGATTTTATTTAAAAAACTAATTTTAAATATAGTATTTACTGTATGTGACAAAGTGTGATAAGTACTGTGGACAGAAAGAAGACCCAAGACAAACAAGGAATAACTTGGTTGCCAACTAAGCAAATTGTCACTGACAAAAAATGGGATTGTCATATATTGAGCATGATGTATAACCTCTGGAGGGTGGAGAAGAAGAAGAAGAAGAAGAAGAAGAAGAAGAAGAAGAAGAAGAAGAAGAAGAAGAAGAAGAAGAAGAAGAAGAAGAAGAAGTAGGAGGAAGAAGAAGAAGAAGAAGAAGAAGAAGAAGAAGGAGGAGGAGGAGGAGGAGGAGGAGGAGGAGGAGGAGAAGAAGAAGAAGAAGAAGAAGAAGAAGGAGGAGGAGGAGGAGGAGGAGGAGGAGGAGGGGAGGAGGAGGAGGAGGAGGAGGAGGAGAAGAAGAAGAAGAAGAAGAAGAAGAAGAAGAAGAAGAAGAAGAAGAAGGAGGAGGAGGAGGAGGAGGAGGAGGAGAAGAAGAAGAAGAAGAAGAAGAAGGAGAAGAAGAAAGAGGAGGAGGAGATGAAGATGATGATGACGATGATGATGGTGATGACTAACATTTCTAAAGAATATTAGATTTAACAATTTGCCTCACACACACATACATACATACATACATGTATATATATATATATATATATGTCATTTGATATTCAAAACTTTTTGAGTTAGGTTTTATTGTGATCTCTATTTTGCAGATGAGGAAGCAGATAAGAAATTAGTTTAAGTGATTTACCCAGGTTCATCCATTTAGCAAATGTCTGAGGGATTATTTGAATCCAGGTCTTCCTAACTTTAAGTCCAACCCTCTAATCACTGTGCCACCTGGTTACCACTAGCAGCTGGTTATCATGTGACAGTCCTTCACTCAATACATAAAATTAAGAAGACACTTAAAAAAGTCAAGCTCATTGGGTGGTTGTCCAAATGACTTTTTATTTGTAAGCTCCTTCATGCAGTACTGGATACATAGTAGGTCCTTAACAAATATGCTATCCCTTCTGTGTACTTATCTCTCCCTGTGATTTCCTTTATGATAATACATGAGTCTGTGTCATGTAAGATGATTATTTGTATAATATTTAAATGCACCTAATTTCCACATGAGGAAGATCAAAGAGTCATTGATGTATCTGAATTAGGAACTTGAAATGACGCAGCATATAACAGCACTATGTTTTTGAGGAAAAGAAGTCAGAGTTGTCAGGCAGGATACATTACACAAGCCTTTTATACTGCATAGTCACCTTTTTGGGGGGAGGAATGATGTGATTTGACCCAGGGTATGTCTGAGTATGTGAATTAATGAGCTGTATTGTAATGGCTTTCTAACATATTAGGCCAATTCTGGCTGGTTCCCTCCAGAGACAGGAGTGACACGACATGCATATAGAGAAAAAGAAAACCAGGGGAAAATCCAGAAATGGAATCCAAAGTTTCATGTGCTTAATGGCACATTCTCCTTAATTCTACCAAGGACGATGGCATATCGGTTTCATCTAAGCTCAAATCACTTTTCCTTGTACTTTAACTTGAGGCAGCAGCATCATTGAACAGTTTGTCATAAAACTGTGATTCTTGTCCATAATTTGGTCTATCTACTAAAGACTTCTTCCCACATTTTCACTAGGCAAGCTAAATGTATAGAATTTAAACCATGCTTTTGAGGAGAGAGGAAGAATCAAGCTAATATTGCAAAGTTATTTTCAATTTATACAACACTTTCCTATAAAAGATCCTGAGCTATATAACAAAAATGATTTTCATTCCCATATTACAGGAAAGGAAATTGAGGCTCATGAAATTATTTTTTGTGTCAAAAGTTGCAGTACATTCCAGTCATTACTCTGAAAGGTCCACTGACTGTATGTCTAGAATTCAATACTTCACCTCAGTGCAGATCCAGAAAGGAAGGAAGGAATAAAAAGGAGGAAAGCAATCTTATGTTCTATTTAGAGAGTCACATTTTCTAAGGAAAGGGAGATTATGCTATATTGCAGCCTATTTTAGATAGAAAAATGATGAGTGCAGTATGGAGTTGTCAATGTCCCATTATAAGGATAATGTTTAACTAATGATCTAACTCAATGATTTCAAAAGTGAAAGGTGTGGGATGATAGGTATAGAGGCCACCATGAAGCCAGAAGAAAATGGAGATGATGAGCGGCATGCGAAGTCCTGTTGTCACTTCATACTTTTACCTCTTACTAACTGGAAGAACATTGTGGAACATGTTCCCTCTCTGGACATCAATTTCATCATCTATAAAATGGGGAAAATAATTTCAGTATCTCCCTCATATATGAGAATATTTCATATTTATCTATCTATATCTATCTATCTGCCTCCCTCCCTCCCTCTCTCTGTCTCTCTATCTCCCCCTCCCTCCTCTGTCTCTGTGTATCTATCCTCTAGATATCTCTATGGAAATATACACATAGCCAGATCTATATAGATATACATACCTATATAGATGTTACATGTAATATATATAGAGAAGCATATATTATACAGATAGATATGTACTTCAACATAGAGTTATCTACACTGATACACAGATACATATAGATAGCAATCTAAGTTTAGATTATATAAAAATATCTCACATAAACAGGGCTCCTTATGTACACGATCTTTTCACATGCTCCCAACACTATGATGCAGGTGCTAGTCACAGCAAATCGTCTTCCTCATGTCACCACTTCCACTTTTGAGAGGAAGAAACCAAGGTTCCTCTATCATCCAGCAACAGAGAGATAAATATTTGAGAAAAGTTTCCCCAAGTTCAGAAAATTACTTCATGAATTTACTACATTACCTTCCTAAAATTCAAACATTTTCCTTAAAATAATATACAAACATAGAATATTATTTCAAGCCCATAACCTGATCTTAATATTTAATAATGATTGTGATTTTAAAAATCTTATAAACCAAAAAACTCTTCATAATGCGATCATTTGAGAAATTCAAAATATCTAATTTGTCTCTACTAAGAATGTACTACTTGCCTTCTTTTTTTTGGTTGTTTGAGTCTTGTTTTACATTGATGAATTTTACCTCTGAAACTAAAGATTTCAAATGTGGAATATAAGCATTTTTATTATAATTAAGAGATGACACAAATTCCTTATTTGTGTGTAAATTATATACACACATACACACATATAAACATACACACATATACATATATACACACACATACATTAATATGTGAATATATGTATACATATGAGTGTATAGTTTTCTCCTTAATTTTCATTAAAATGGCAAATTTGGTTCACCAAAAAAACTCAATTTTGTCTCATTATGGGTCTTAGAATAGTTATAAATAAGAATTTATTAAGATATTCAATGAATCTTATTGAACAAAAAACAATGACTTTCTAATAAATCCTTAATAATTAGTTGTAAACATTTCAAAAACCCCATGCCAATTGTCCTAAGGTTGGCATTAGATATCATGGTAACTACCAGTGAGATACAAGCAGGGAAAAAAAAAAGTTTCATTTTGTTTAAAGTTTACTGAGGGATGGTTTGCAAAAAGCATATTCAAAGAGAGCTGCTTTTCACAAGTTTTCTCTAAATTTTATTGCCTATGGCAATATCTTTCAAGTAAACTCTGATTCTTTCCAGGTATCATCAGCACAGGTGGTGAATTAGTAATGGAAAGGAAACTGAATTGGCAATGACAGGAGAAATGCACTGTCCCTTAAAGAGCAAAAACACAGAATATGCAAAACTCGAAGGAGAAATTTAAGTATTTTCTGCAAGTCTGAATATTTTTCTCCCTCTGCTCCCACTAGGAAGGTAGGGCACATGCTTTCATAACTGAATAATAAGGTTCTTTCTTAAAAGATTATTTATCAATGTTGTATATGCTTTATATTATAATCTTTATTTGATATCTCCTTCTTCATCCCCACTCCCATTGAACCAGTCCCTGAAACTAGAAAAAAATGAACGAAATTGAATTTAAAGTAGTTTGTAAAACAAAATAATCTGATGGCATCTATACATACATACATAAACATACATACATGCTTGTCATATAGGAAGCACAATATAAATGTTAGCTATTATTTTTATTAACTTTAGTTTATAACATAGCAGAGAAAAATAATATACTCATATCAAGAGAGATCACACGTGGAAAGCAAATTGCTAACCTTAAAGTGCACTATAAATGCTAGCTGAACTCCTTATATTGTATTTTTTGTAGAATGTTTTCCTTATCTTTGTTTATGTAAACATGAATTAGTTGATACAGGATGTCCCCAAAGTCTTGTTGTGGTTTTAATCTTTAATGGCTTAAAATTACTATTTAAGTTTTACAGGCTTAAAACAGTACTCCTACTTTTTAGACAACACATTCCATGAGGCAGCATGGTACAGAGGAAAGACAGACAGGTGTGGAGACTTAGGACCTGTGTATCTCAGCTCCACCAGTTACTACATGTTTGACTTTGGGTATGAAAACCAACAAACATTCATCATGAAATCAGTGTTCTAGGCAATCTGAACAGAGGAAATACATGCCAAAGGGCAACAATCACTGATGCCAAAGATTATATATGCATGTGTATATATCTATATATCTACTATACTATACTATATCTCTTATAGAGATATAGATATACACACATATACATATATATTTTAGATGTATATATTTATATATGTATATATTTATGTATATAATGTGCAAAACCATGCATACATATACATATACAGTGAATGTGTGTATATGTATGTATGTGTGAATATATGTATATATGTGTGTATATGTAGGTATATATCCTAGGGCAGAACAGAGAATATTTTCAGTCAACATAAGGAAAAAAAATGCCTGGTAATAGCTTTTAAAAATGTAATCAGTCAAATAAAGGAATTAGAATGGGCAAAGAAGAAATTAAGTTATCACTCTTTGCAGATGATATGATGATATACTTAGAGAAACAAATTATAAACTACAAGAAATAATAACCAACTTTAGCAAAGTTGAAATATATAAAATGAACCCACATAATTCATCAGCATTTCTATATATCACTAACAAAGCCCAGCGGCAAGGGATAGAAAGAGGAATTCCATTTAAAGGTACTGTAGACATTATAAAATATTTGAAAGTCTACTGCCAAAACAAACCCAGGAACTATAGAAACACAGTTACAAAATGCTTTTTGCACAAATAAAGTCAGAACTAAGTGATTGGAAAAATATAGGTTTCTTGTGGGTAGGTCGAGGTAATATAATAAAAATGGCAATTCTCCCCAAATTAATTTACATATTAAGTGCCATACCAATCAAAATACCAAAGAAAGTATTTTATAAAGCTAGAAAAAAAATCATCAAAATTCATCTTGAAAAACAAAAGTTCCAGAGTACCAATTAATGAAATAAATACTAGGGAAAGTGCCCCAAATATTCCAGATCTTAAATTGTACTGTAAAGCAGCAATCATCAAAGCCATTTAGTATGGCCTAAAAAAATAAAGAGGTAGATCAGTGGAATAGGTTATGTATACAACACACACTAATCAATGATTATAGCAATCTGTTATTTGATAAGCTGAAGAACTCCAGCTTCTGGGATAAGAACTCACTATTTGACAAAAATTACAGGGAAAACTGAAAAATAGTATGCAGAAACTTGGCATAGAACAGTGTTTGACACGGTATACCAAAATAAAGTCCAAATGAGTTTGCGGTTTAGGGATAAAGGGTAATACTATAAACAAATTAGGGGAGCAAGGATTAGTTCATCTTACAGATTTATGGAGAATGGAGGAATCTTTGACCAAACAAAAGATACAGAACTTTATTAAATGCAAAATGGATAATTTTGATTACATTAATTTTAAAAGTTTTTTTTTTTTTTGCACAAAGCTAATGCAACAAGATTAGGAAGGAAATGGAAAACTGGGAAAGAATATTTATAGCTGGTGTCTGTAATAAAAGTCTCATTTCTAAAATGTTTAGAGAACTGAGTCAAATTTAGAAGAATATAAAGCATTCTCCAAATGATAAATGGTCAAAGGATATGTACAGGCAATTTTCAGAGGAAGATATTAATTATTATTTATTATAAATATTATTTATATATTATAAATATTAATCATCTATAGTCAAATAAAAAATCCTCTAAATCCGTAATGATTAGATATGCAAATCTAAATAACTCTGAGGTACCACATCATACCTATCAGATTAAGTAACAAGATAAAACAGGAAAATGATAAATACTGGAGGAGATGTGGGAAAGTTGGAACACTAATTCTTTGTTGGTGGAGTTGTGAGCTGATCCAAACAATTTGGAGGGCAATTTACAACTGCACCCAAAGGACTATAAAAAATGTGCATAACCTTTGACTTAGCAATAGCACTTCTATGACTGTATTCCAAAGAGATCATAAAAATGGGAAAAGGACCCATGTGTACAAAAATAAAATAAAATAAAATATCAGCTCTTTCTGTGGTGGCCAAGATTTGGAAATTGAGGGGATCCCTATCAGTTGGGGAATGACTGAACACATTGTGGCACACGAATGTAATGGAATATTATTGTGCTCTCAGAAATGATGAGCAGTTGGACTTCAGAAAATCCTGGAAAGACTTAAATAAACTTATGCCAAGTGAAGTGACTACAACCAGGAGAACATTGTTCACAGAAAAAGCTACAGTATGTGATGACTGATTTTGACAGACTTTGCCTTCTCAGCAACTCAAGGACCTAAAATACTTCCAAAGGCCTCATAACAGAAAATATCATCCACATCCAGAGAAAGAACTATGGAGTTGGAATCAGAGCAGAGCAGACCATTTTCTCTTTTTTTGTTCTGTTTTGTTTTACTTTCTCATGGTTTCTCCCATTCATTATAATTCTTCTAGGAAACATGACTAATGTAAAAATATGTTTAATAAAAGTGTATGGTGGAGCCTATATTATATTGTATGCCATCTTGGGGACAGAATGGGGAAGAAGGGGGATAAAGTTTAAAACTTGTGCAAGTGAATATTGAAAATTAAAAATAAATAAATTGAAAAATATAATCAGTCTTTTGGTAGGTAATGGGCTTCCTATCAGTGAAGGACTTCCAATAAAAACTTGATAATAGATTCTTATTATATTTTACAGTGGATTCTTACACAAATATAGGTTGGGTATTGATCTCAGGTATCTATTTGAATTCTAATATTCAGTTATCAATCTTGAATGCTTAGAGAATGAAAAGTCTACCAAAATGAGTGAGAAATAATAGAAAAGCATTTTACATGGCTATATTAATGCTTAATCAATTAACAAATTGAAGTATTTACAAAGTGCTAGGCAGTGGGTTAGACAAAGGAAATGGAACAATATAATAATCCCTCTTCTCAAGTCGCTTTTATTCTAATATGACAGGCAAGATTTGTTTTCACAAGTATATAGCAAGTATTACAAATTAATATAAATGTATTCTCTAAATGTGAAATTTTTGAGAATAAGGACACTAGAATCTGAGGGAAGAATTCATATAGAAGATCATGCTTGAGATGTGTTTTGAAGGAAAAGGATTCTGTGACTGAGATCTGAGGCAGAAATATATTCCAGCTATTGGGAGAAGAACAGTGCAAAGGCATGGAGAGTGGAGATGGAGGGCTGTGTATGAAGAATTGAGAGATAACTAGTTTGGCAGGATTGTACAGTATGGAAAGAAAATTGATGTACAACAAGGCTGGATAGATTGATAGGGACTAGGTTACATAGGGCCCTAAATGCCAAAGTAGTGAGTTTATGATTTATTCAAAAGTAATAAGAAATGGCTAGAGTTAAATGAGTGAAGGTACGTCATAGTCAGAAGAAAAGTCACGTATTCCCATGAATTTTTGGATTATGTATGTTATCACACAATTAATTAACTTAGCATACTAAAATAAATATGTATATTAAATTTTTTTTAACAAATTAAATTGACCTGGGTCACACAGTTATGCATGAACCAGATGTCAGAGAATTATAATTAATAGGTGATTAGTGAGGAGCTGTGTTTCCTCAAGGGAGGAGGGAAGAAGTGAGCCATGTTTGACTTTTGTAATAATTTGCTAGTCTGTCTATGCAGATATCTCTCTCTTCTTATCTGCTGCTATGAGAAGACAAAGTTTTGGTTGGGTCAATAAATGATGAGAAAAAACACATATAACTACCACTGCCTTGCTTTATTGCTCTGGTAAAATTTCATTCATAGACTATAGTGCTTGTTTTCTAGTGATGATGTTGAAGTTTTGAGAATAATGCTTTTTTTTTTTTTTTTTTACATTTACACACCCCTATGAACCGAACAGCATGAATCATATGTGTAATCACTTCTGAGCTTCACATGTAATTTCACTGAGAGAAGTCATACACATTTTACATACACAGATTAGGAAATTAAGACTAAGACAAATTGACCAACTCAGAATCAGAGTTAGTGCTGAGGCAGAAGTATGAATTAAACCCAGGTATTCTTTAGTCTTGACTGGTTAGCACTCTATCCAACTCAACATATTGACTTTGGAAATGATTAAAGTTTTTTTTTTCCTCTGTGAAACAAGTATCTTCAATCATTACTGTATTCAATGACCCCAAGTGCTTTCCTTACTCACTATAACTAACTTTGAAAGGGAAATGGATTAATGGATGTCATTGCAGTGTCATTATGCTACCAAAATGTTTGCAAGGAGAATGAAATGTCTTGCTGATCCCTTAGAGCTTTATAGGTAACTCTGCAAGAATCTCATTGAAGTAAGGGACACCAAAAAATACTAAAGTCAATACTCAATTCACAGGGGTAATGTTTTTTTGTTAAAAATTATGTGAAAGTAAACTAACAAAGGAGCCTGAAATTTTATTACATTGAAACTATGGGAAATAACGATTAGGCTTCTGTGACCTTGAAAAATTGCAACATTTTGGTAGAGATTGCTGACTGCATACAATGCTTTATAACAAAATGTTCATTCTAATAACACGCACTTTTCACCTAACATAATAACCATAAAATAACCCATAAAATACATTATTACAAAATAAAATTGGTAACATGCAAAACGTTTTTCTTTCTAGTATTTCTCTAGAATTCCTCAACATTTTGTGGTAACATCTCAATAAAAGAAAAAAACCTAAAAAAAGATAGAAATCTAAACATGGATTTCAGAAAATTTTCACTTTTCTTAGCACATGAAATCTACAGTATCATAATGCTGTAAAGTAAATAAAAATCTTAAATCTATTTTTAAAAAATCAGAATCTCATCTTTCACTGTGTCAGATAGAGGAATGAGGGCATTATGCTCTTCACCATACTGCTATAAATCTCTCTACCCTGACCACCCTATGAAAACCAAAAGATTTTAGTCACTGCTGTTGCAGTACTTCAAGAATCATGAGAGTTTGACATTGACTTGACAATGTCCTTCACAGCTTGTGAAAGGCATTGGAGATTGTGAAGCACACACCAGATTGAAATAATCTATCAGCAAGAGACTTTTGAGATACTTTTGAGATGTGAATGTGGGAATATAACTGTGAATTTGTATGATTGCCAACATGAAAATGAAAATAAGGTTGCTAATAAAATCATGCAAATGTTTGAAGTCATGAAAATGAAATGCATGAATGCTGAGGATTTGCTGTATGGATGTCCATATGTTCTTCATTATGGGACAAGTGTTTCTGCAGAAGAACCCCAGAAATTTCAAATCTATAATTTTTAACTTAGCATGTAGTCTCCCTCTTTCCTGTCTCTATCCTACTTAATCTAGGTTTCAATCACTAGAATTATCTGAGCTTGGCTTTAAACTCAGGAATTTTGGATTCCAACTTCCGTATTTTAGTTACTGCTCTACCTACATGTCAACACATTCCTGAGCCTCAGGAGCAGGGTGCTAATGCATGGCAAACAGGAGATGTTCAAGTAGAGATTTCTCAGTCATGTGCACGGCTTGTTCTAATGCGGAACACTTTGCACATGGATTGGAGTAGATGGCTTCTGAGGTCATTCTCCTGGGCATCCGATTTAGAGACATAAGGCTAGTAGTCCGATGTCTAGAAGCAAAAGAACTTGTCACTTGCTTTGTAAGGATTGCTTCAGGTTGCAAAGCACCAGATACACTACTAACATGAGCACTTTCCCAGCCCCTTCCTTTCTCTATCTCCTCTAGGGGTTCCAGAGAGCCTATAGTTAAATATTCTACATGAAGTTTTACATCTAGGAAATTAGCAAATGTTATAAATCAAGAGTTAATTTATTGATTTCTAGGCTTAAGAAAGTAATGTAGGAAATGTAATTAATGTAAATAAAACTGAAAGGTCTGTTGCATGCATTTTTGAGAGCTCATTGTTAAATACTTACTAGCACAGGCCTTATTCTATCCTATCCCACCCCACTAAACTAAGAGGTATGTGCTGAGCTATTTATTGAAGAAATATGACATTATCAAAGATGTAGAATTTTTAATTATACCTTGTTTTGGTGGAACAAAGACAAAAGTTTCCAACAATGAAGGATAAGGCAATTTCCCTCACTTCACTAGGTAGGAAGGGGCACCAGTTTTCTCTAGAGAGTACTTGCACACTTTTATTTATCCTGGCCTAGCCTTATGGGAACATCCCTGAAGTCATCCACCCAGGAAGAAGGCAAATAACTATTTTGCTGATTCCCACATTCTCCATAGAATACTAAAAATACTCTGAGATATTTTCTGGGTTGGAATTTATGCTTTATCTTTTTGTCCTTTAAAGTGATTTCCAAGTTGTACCCCACAGAGCTGCCAAATTTAAAAGGCCGATCAGCATTTATGTTATAATCCTTTATTTCCAGAGGTTAATATTTCAGTCAAAATATGTGTTCTGGGCTGACACTTGCTTTATAAGATGCCAGAGCTAAAGGGCAGATTTATTATTAAACACACACATACATAAACACACATCTCAACAACAAAAAGACTGAAGATTATTCAGCTGAAATCCTTCAGAAGGCATTAAAATTAGAATAAACTTTAAAATGTTGATAAATAAGTGTGTTCTTATGATCTTATACAACTCTTACTGCCCCACTAGTTAGCTACGTATCATTTATATAAGAAGCAGATGGGTGACACAATTGAAAAAGTGCTGGGCAGGGAACCAGGAAGATGAGTCTTCCTGAGTTCAAATTTAGCTTCAAACACTTGTGACCTGAGCAAGTCACCTGGGCCATGTGACCTTGTTCAAGTCACAACCCTGTTTTCATGTTTCCTCATTTGTAAAGAGGTCTGGAAACGGAAATAGCAAACCACTGCCGTATCTTTGCCAAGAAAATCCAAAGTGGGTTGTCAAAGAATTAGACACAACTGAACAACCAAATCATGTATATGAATATGCCTTAATGAATAACCATGGTGGGAAGGTATTCCCAGGAAGAATAATGTTGTTGTTGCGCTGTGGTAGGATGCAAGGAGCACTAAATTTGGAGTCAAAAAGCTTGAGTTCGAATTTCCCTCGTCAGCACCATCGAGACCTTAGGGAAATCATAACTCTTCTAGATCATGGTTTCCCCATCTGAAAAATAAAGAACTTGGAGAAGACCATCACAAAAGTTCCTGCCAACTCAGTGACCTAAGATATTATATTTAATGTGAACAATGTAGATTGGAGACTGTTCTAAAGTTTAGATGCAAAAGTTCTATGAAAAAATGTGGTGTAATGTGAAATGTGCATGTTAATATAAATAACATGCTTATCTATTTTACATTTATTATTTAATTTAATCCTCACAAAAGGGATTCCTAAAAGGTAAAAGTATCTTCATTCTGGCTGGAATCCTGTAGATAATGTACAGTCATTAAGCTCTCCATTAAATAGAATTACTAGCATCTGTATAACACTTTACTGTGCAGATGCCAGGGCAGCTCCTATATATAATAATCCATAGGTATGATTGTCCTCAAACCATGTCTAACATGTTGGAATCTACCTGAAGATTTGTTCCTCTACCCTAATGTTGAGAATCCAGGATCTCCCCAAGCTAAGAAGATTTCTTATAGGGGAAATAAAAAGTGCTGTTCTAATCATTATTATCATCATTATTTTATTGGGGAAAAGGGGAATCCTACCATTTCACAACATGTGTGAACACCAGCTTGAGGCAGAAAATATTCATTTTTATTAATTTATTTGTTTATTTTATTTTTTTAATGTTCTACAATCACTTCCTTAAAATTAAGATTTTATTCCCCCCCACCTTTCCCCCCACCCCCTTCCCTCCCCATGACAGCATACATTTCTGTATAGGTTCTACATATACTTTCCTATTGAGCACATTTTCACTACAGTCATGCTATGTAGTCGCACTAAAATAAATAGAAGAAATCATATAACAAATCAAAACATAATACACTAAAACCCACACACACACAAACATGATCTGCTACATTCTGCGAATGACTTCCATATTTCTTTCTCTGAGTGTGGAAGGCATTTTGCCTTAGAAGACCGACATTGGGATTTTTTTTTTCTCAGTAAGTTCTTGTGTTATCACAAAGTTCCAAGTCTACCAGAAAAAACTCTCACACACTGTGGTCGTTGCTGTACACAAAGTTCTCCTGGTTCTGCTCCTTTCGCTCAGCATCAGATCATATAAGTACTTCCAGGCCTCCCTGAAGTCTTCTTGTTCATCATTTCTTATGGCGCAATAGTACTCCATTACATTCATATACCATAATTTATTCAGCCATTCCCCAATTGATGGGCATCCCCTTGACTTCCAGTTTTTGGCTACCACAAAGAGTGCTGCTATAAATATTTTTGTACACGTGGGACCGTTTCCCATTTTTATAATCTCTTGGGGATACAGTCCTAGAAGCAATATTGCTGGGTCAAAGGGCATGCACATTTTTGTAGCCCTTTGGGCATAGTTCCAAACCATTCTCCAGAAGGGTTGGATGATCTCACAGCTCCACCAACAATGAATTAGTGTTCCAACTCTCCCACATCCTCTCCAGCATTTATCATTTTCTTGTTCTGTCATGTTTGCCAATCTTACAGGTGTGATGTGGTACCTCAGAGTTGTTTTGATTTGCATCTCTCTAATCAGTAGTGATTTAGAGCACTTTTTCATATGATTATAGATATCTTTGATTTCTTCCCCTGAAAATTGCTTGTTCATATCCTTTGACCATTTATCAATTGGGGAATGACTGTATGGTTATATATTTGAGTCAGTTCTCTATATATTCTAGAAATGAGGCCTTTATCCCCGAGCTTAGCCATAAAAAATTTTTCCAAATTTACTACATCCCTCTGAATTTTGGATGCATTCAGTTTGGTTGTGCAAAAACTTTTCAGTTTAAAGTAATCAAAATTATCCATCTTGCATTTCTTGAAAGCATATGTATCCAAAGAAAACCATTCAAATTTTCTTTCCAAGCAGTAAGATGGAAAAATTCAAAATATTAAGGACAATGGAGGCAATTTAGTGCAGTGGAGAATGTGATGTATTCTGAGGCCCAAGAGTTGTATTTGCATCCTAACTTAGTCACTTACTTGGGAAAGTCTCACATACACACAAACACACACACACATACATGCACACATTTACAAATATACACATACATATGAACCTCCATATACACAAATGTATATGTATACACACATACATACATACACACACACATATATGAATTTTATCATCAGGAAAATGAATGGATTGGACTAAACTGTATCTGGAGATACCCCTTCCATCTTTAAATTCATGGTGGCAAGATGAGTTTTCCCACTGATGCTATCTTTTCCCACACTAGGCCTACTGTTGAGAAGTATTCAGGACTCTTAGTTTTCATTTCAGAGCTTTCTGTCTTTGCTTGGAAAGTGTCTTTTAAAAAAAATGAAATCATTGTGTGTTTTTTTGTTTGTTTGTTTTGTTTTTGTGATTTGGCTCTTTGCTTCAACTTGCCATTAAAAAAAATCAGTCCAATAATATACATTTTCCCTATTTTCAGAAAAATTCTAACACCAGAGTTTTCCTCAACTCTAGACATGGATGTTTTTCATGCCTTGATAGTCAATATTTTTCTCCAGTTTTTACTGCTGCTTAAAGGGGGGAAAATCTGAAAAAGAATGAACACCCTAAGAAAAGAATATTTCTGAGACCATCCAAAGTGCAAAAGAGAGTGAAAAATTATAAATCATAATTTGTCTGTTTCCAAAAACAATACTTTATTTATCACTTTGATGGATGGACTTACTTTGGTACGTAAAATATGTTTGGGAATACAGAACACACAAACTTACATAATCATTAAAACAGAAATGAGTATCTTAGAAACAATAAGCTATTTCAAAATACATTCTGACTTCAGTGGAATGTAGTCCCTCCAGCATTTAGAGAAAGTGAATTAATTAACACTCATTCTTGAATGTGTGTGCTCACAGAATTTTAAAGGTGTAGTCCAATTAAAAATATGCAAAAAAAGAGCAAGAAAATCAGAAAAGCTTTAGGCCCAAAGGACATCAGTTATTCTGTAGCCCAACTTCTCTTTCAAAACAGTAATCTCAACTGCGAAATCAAATTTTAAAAAGCAAAATTTAAAAGAAGTAAAAATAAAATAAGAAGTTAAACTGGGGTGTGACTCTTTGTCTCTCAGGACCAACCAGAACTTTCTATTAAATAGAAAGCTGACATCATACTATATTCTATTACACTCCTCTCCTTACACACACATTCCTTTCTAGGCCTATCCAATATATCTTCCCCTCTCTACCCTCTCTGTTCCAGTTAGAATGGAAGAATAAAGAACTCTTTCTCCCTTTCTCTCTCTCTCTCTCTCTCTCTCTCTCTCTCTCTCTCTCTCTCTCTCTCTCTCTCTCTCTCTCTCTCTCCATCTCTCTCACATGCACCACACACACACACACACATGCACACACAACACACACACACACTTTATTCTCTTACCTCAATGCTTTTATTTATATTGTACCATATGCCTGGAAAACGCACTCTCCCTTTTGGATTCTTATCCATCTTATAATGCTAAGTCAAATATCTGCTCCTTGAGGAAACCCTTTTCCATTCCCTTTCTGCTAATTACCTCCATTTTCCCTTCCTTCAGTGATATCATTAACACTTACACCACATGAAGTATGTTACTTGACCAATCCCTAATGCATGTATCATGTAAATTTTGCTGCAGGACACATTGATTAGACATTTTCACTTTGGTCTCATTAGGAAAAACCAGAAGTCATCACTAAAAGCTACAAAGACAGCCATTTAATCTTGTTTCCTGAGAATATTTTTCTCTGATAATGAAAGATATCCAAAAGTGGACCAGGAAAACTTGAGAGGTGGGGAACTCCCCTTCATTGGAGTTCTCCAAGTAGAAGCTTGACAATTACTTCATAAATTTTAGAATTTATCCTTAGTCATGTGTAGATTTTACTGGGTGGCCATGAAGGTTATTTTTGAAGAAGTCATTGATTTATAATACTCTGGTGTCTGATTTATAAGCATCTATAATTTAGGATGAAGGAATTTATGTCTCCTCCCCTTTTAGAATGTACGCTCCCGGTGGGAAATGGCAATGTTGATGATAGATGGGTGGACAAAATGGTTTAAACTCTGTAATCTCTTTACAAAGTGTAACTTTATTTGATATGCTCAAAGATATCAGCATACTTGGCTATGAGGATCAGTAAAGGCTATTCAGTCTAAATATACAATTTCTAGCAATCCATCTGGAGTTCAGCTCAATGAATTGAAGGGTCCAGTCTAGTGACAGATTGTTTCAAATCTGGAAATGAGGACTCCAGTTAGAGCTAAGCCCCTAAGAAAGAACAGCTCTCCTTGGAAGGAGAAAGTTTTTTTCTCTCATCTTTCTCTCTTGTTATCAGAGAAAAGGGACCAGTGGGAAATCCAGCCCTGAGCAAAGACACAGCAATGACAAACACAGGCAAAAGAAGCTGAAAGATAGCCACTTGAGGGAGGAAGCAGCTTTCAGGGACCTGATTGCTTGAACCAGAAAAGAATTCTGGCTATGACCTCTCAAAAGACTTTCTAGTAACCAGGAGTTGGGAGTTTACCTTTTGGCATTCTCTGAATATATTTCTCATGATACATGTACTATCTATTTGTGTTCATTCTTCCCATAGTCTTGTTTATGTTTGTGGATGGGGATTCATGACCAAAATACTAGTATTCAATCCCTCAGAGTTACGCATGGAATTTTGAGATACTCCTTCCCTCTGGGACCCATTCCCAGTGCGAGAGAATTGGTAAAGTAGTCCCTGGGGGAATGTTGCAACAGTAACCAAAATGAACATCCTTTCTGTCTTTAGGAATCTTAGAATCTAATGGAACACACAAAGTTGATGTATTCAGCACACAAAAATGTCAAAAAATTATCATGTATTATTTTGCCAGGACCACAGTTTCCATAAAGAGTGATTTCATAGAATATTTAGTGATTAAAGGAAAATGGATGATTTTTATCACTACTCAAAGATTCTTAAAGCACTTTATAAATATTACCTTACTTAAGTTCCACAAGAACCCTGGACTGGTCATCACATATTTAAGAGGAGGAAATAGGCTTAGGGGGTAAAAGCTCCTCCTCCATGGGGGCAAAGTGAGTGGCAGTCAAGGTCATGGTTGAAATACAAGTGCCTTCTAATTGTGAGTTAATCACTCTTTCACTGATTGCATGTTGCATCTTCTTGGATCCATGCGGGTGGCAGAAGGGTCTCTTTATTAGAAAACTAAACCTGTCTTCATATTCAGTTCTACTGAACGAGAAAAGTGCCTACGTGGCAGGCACTGTGCTGGGCATCAGAGATACAAGGACAAAACCAAATAGCTTCTTTATTCAGGGTGCTTGCATTCTATTGGGTGAAAATAATATGCTCTAAGTGCTAAGTATGAACAAAGTACTGGGAAAAGGTAGCTGGCAGAACATACTATTGAAAAACTGTGGAATCATAAATGATTGTAGTTAAAAAGCTCGCAATGTACCAGAACCACAAAGTCAATTCACAATCATCTATTCAATTTTACCATATGCCAGATACTGTGTTAGGTCTTGAGAATACAAAGACAACAATCCTTGCCCTCAAGAAGCTTACAGTTAACCAGGAGAAACAAGCTGTGTGTGCACATACAAATCACTGCAAAAAGAATGAAACAGAAATGCAGGATAATTTCAGTAGAAGGGACTAGGAGGTTGGGGGATCCAGAAAGGCCTTTTTTAAAATTATGTATTCAGTTATACTTGTTCATTTTGAATGAGGGATATGATAGAAAATAGAAAGAAGGGAACTGACAATTTTTCTGCCTGGAAAGACATGTGGATTAATTGTGTTGGCTGGAAAGAATAGTCTCAGTGAGTCAATTTCTTTTCTCCAGAGGCTATTTTCATTGAATTAAAAATGTTCCACATTTGAATTCTCTGAATACAAGGTAGGATGAGTCTCTGCAGACTCCTACTTTACTGCAAACATTAGACTCTCAATCACTGTGTGTTGATTTGACTTGACTTAATTTAATTCTTACTTGATAGTGAAACAGAGGGTGGAGGGAGAAGTGTGAGAGGAGAGGAAGGGATATGAAGATACAGAATGAAGAAGTATTGCCAATGGGAGATCGATGAGAGAGGAGGATAAGGAGTCCCTAGAAAAATAATGAAAGATAATGGGCAATGGCAATTAAATTTACCAAGATCCAATTTAAGTCCAACTTTCCAGGTTGCCATTTAAAAATAGACTTGCCCTCCATGGAGCTCCTGGCAATGGTTTCTGCTGCCATCTTGAATTCTCCAAGTTACAGACATCACAAATTCACATATATAGGATCCTTTTACTTATGCATGATCTCCTGCTCCTGATTTACCTCATATCAATCTTAATTCCTTGCTTATAAAAGTGTCTGGTTTTCTTTAAAATATATCAATTATCAATCATTAATCAAGTACCTACTATAATCAAAGCATCGTGCTAAGGGCTAAAACACTGTTCTACATCTCATCCCCATGAAGCCTTTGCAAATTATCTTATCTTAGGAGTTCTACTTATGGTCTAAGGGATTTATCAAACCTGGAAATTATTAATTTTGTTAAAATTATTATTTTATAATATTATAAATAATATATATATAATATTACAAGTTATTAACTTAGCTTAAAAATTCTCCATGACATTCCAGGAAAAATAACCTGCAAGAAAGTTTCCTGGGGTATATGGAGCTTCCTGCTCAATTCATAGAGTGGTTCTTATACACTTCATTTCCAAAGAATACACAGGTGAGTTTTAAGTGCCTTTCACCTGGATACAAAATTAATCTAAGCTGTCCTCATGTTCTGCACAGTGGGCTGGCCCCAAATTGGCAGATAGTGTTAGCTAAAAAAAAGAATCTAAACAGCACAAAATCTACACCCAATAATCCCTGCTTCTGGGTTAACCTCAACCCCATCAATATACTACATATACTACATGTATCCTAAGTGTCACTCACAGTGTATCTCACACAATAGGGTCTCAGTAAAGATGTATTGACTATTGTTAAATTAGAATTTAAAATATGCAAAGCAAATGAGGAATATATAAAAAAGTATTGAATAGTTTTATTTTGATGATTGATACACACACATATATGGACATATACAAATAACCTGAAGATAGTGGACATTTCTTCATGAAGAGGTTTGATCTATTATCTCTGTTAGTTTGGAGTAGAGGTAACAGAGATAGGATTATTGATATGAGAGTTGTACCCCATGGAAGTTTGTGCTACCAATAACAAGGTGTTGGTCATGGGACCCAAGTCCTATCTACCTCTTACTGGTTATAGCATGGAGCAGGTTCTGTTCTAATTCTGAGTTTTCAAAGCCTTTCAGGAGTTTGTCCTTTCCTTCCTTTCTAGTCTACTTACCTATTACTCCTCAACATGAATTCTTTGAAACAGTGACATTGGGCTCCTGACTATCTATGAAGAAAAACCTCAATCCCTTACCCCTAATCCTTTTCTTTGGCTGTCCTCAATGTATGGAATTGTATCCTTCCTACATTCTCATTACTGGCATCCCTGTCATCCTATAAGTTCCAATTGAAACCCCAACTTCTGCAAGAATTCTTCCCTAACCCTTTTAATTCCAGGGCTTTCCCTGTTTTACACATACATACACATGTACATATATATGTACATTTATCTTACATAAAGTTTGCTTTTACATATTTATTTTCATATTGTATGCCCTATTAGTTCATAAGGTTCTTGAGAACAGGGATTATCTTATGCCTTTTTTATCTTCCCAGCACATAGCACAAAGTCTGACACATAGTCAGTGCTAATTAAGTATTGATTGGTTATAGAGGAGAGAGAACTGGCCTTAGAGTTAGAAAGACCCAAGTTCAATTGCTTCCTGGGACACCTATTGGTGGTGTGACTGGGGAGAAGAAATTCAAGTTTTTTTGTCCTCCAGAGATTACTCCGAAGTGGCAAGTTGCAGACAAAGAGATCACCTGTTCTGGCAGAAGAAGCTTCCTCCTCCAGGAGTTTCCTATCCCAATGAAGTTGTCATCTCCAGTCAGCCTGATGAATATCTGGTCACTGGATTCAGATGACTCTGGAGGAGAAGTGAAGCTGGTGACCTGAACAGCCCTATCTCACTCAAAACCAAGTCAAGTGCAAGTCATGTCATCATTTCTCTGATGGCACGGTCTTCTTCGCAACGAAGGACAAATACAGCAACAACAGTCCCAATGAAGTTACAAAGTCATTCAGCACAGAATTTCCCCACTTGATGGCCCCTTCCTGAGGCAGTGCTGGGGAACAGAGCAGAAAATGGGAATTTATCTATCAGCTCTCTATCTATCTATCTATCTATCTATCTATCTATCTATCTATCTATCTATCTCTATTTATTTTACAGTAGACATGCAGGCTACTCTCAATTATCCAAACTGAAATGGTGGAGGTAATAATGATAATGCTGATAATTCACTTCTGAGAGTAATCGTCTCCCACTTGTTTGTCTGACTTAGTTGCGTACTTCTACAGAAATTTGAAACATTTGCTTACTCTCTTGGAGATTTAGCAAATATAAAATATAGTACCCTACTAACAGTTAGGTGGCACATTAGATAGAGTGCCAGGCCTGGAGTCAGGAAGACTCATCTTCCTGAGTTCTAATCTGGTCTCAGACACTTACTAGCTGTGTGTCTCTGGGTAAATCACCTAATTTTGTAAAATGAGGAGGAGATGGAAATGGCAAAGTACTCTAATATCTTTGCCAAGAAACCCCAATCAAGGTCGCAAAGAGTCAGACACAATTGAAATAATGCAACAATCACAACAAATTTTAATGCATCTATCAATGAACAAACTATTATTAAGTGCCTCTTATGTGGTAGATATTAGGCACTGAATGTATTATGAACAAAAAATCAGGATAGTCTTTATATCCAAGGAGTCAACATGTAACCTAATATTTATCTAACCTTTGACAAATCACCTCTACACTCTGAGAATCAAGCTTGATATCTGTTTAAAGTATGAGGAAGGAGGTTGAAGTAGATGGTCTCTCATGCCCTTTGTGCCTCTAAACCTATGAAAATAAGACGAAAACCAATACTCATCACTAATAAAGCAACTTTTCAAAATGCCTTTCCAGAGACTTCAGTAAGTATTTGCCAGGTGTTTTTTTTAATTCATTTTGATTCTGAATATCAACAGCATCCTCTCCTTGATTAAATTTAAGTGTGTAAATTTCTGTGCACAAGAAAAGATTCTTCAAAACAATAAAAGGAAACAAACAAAAGTTGAAAACATGAAAATTATTTCTGGTCATTGAGAGAAGATTTTCAGCATGGCTGGAAAATGTTTCAGAAGATATTGACATCCCTAGAGAGTTTCAAGCTATGTGCACAGCAAGGCTTTTGGGGGCCCAGTCCCCTGCAGAAAAGGGAGACTGACTTCTTTTTCTTCATCTTAATGCAATCACCACCTCCCCAGAGTTGGAAAAGCTACACATGGAAAGAATGATAGAGATTCCTTAAGGCCACTGCCCTGGTTTCAGAATAAATTACTTTGGGATGTAATCAATGTGAGGCATATGAATCCAACCCTGAACTCACTCTGCCTTTGTCAGACTAAGACAAATGTCCTTGCATTTTAATTCCCGTTGTCATCTGTTTGAACTATTAGCAAAGGAAATTGATCGATTCAATAATTGTAGACTACTTAGAAATACTTCTTGGGGGGATTTCTCCACTTTGATTATGTGTCTGATTGCTATGCCTGGAATTCTCCCTTTCTTCCTACCATCTTTTAGTATCCCTGCCTTCCTTCAAATCTCAGCTTCAGCCCCATCTCTTCCTCTTCCCCTCAGTCTCTTCTTGTCTGAGACTACTTTTTATATACTTGAATGAATATGGTTGTCCTTCATTGCTGAAGAAGACCATTCCATCAAAGAAATGATGACATGACTTGCAGTTGACTTTGTTTCGAGTGAGGGAGGGCTGTGCAGGTCACCAGCCTCACTTCTCCTCCAGAGTCATCTAAATCCAGTGACCAGATATTCATCAGGATGACTGGATATGACCCAGGATGATGTAAGTGGGGTTAAGTGATTTGCCCAAGGTCACACAGCTAGTGAGTGTCAAGTGTTTGAAGTGAGATTTGAACTCAGGTCCTCTTGACTCCTGCACTGGTGCTCTATCCACTGCACCACCTAGCTGCCCCATATACTTGAATATGTCTTGTATATATAGATCTGTATATTTATCATCTCCTTCAAAATATAAGTTCTATATATTTGTCATCTCCTTCTTCAAAATATAAGTTTCTTATGGATTTTTGTATCCCCAATGCTTAGCACAGTTCTTGGCACATACTATACACACTTAACAAAAGCATTTTTATTGGTGCACTAGAATTAGTCGGATTCGTTTCTCTGTACATTTATTCCTTGTTCCTGTTCCATACTGCAGGTGTTCTGCAGTGATTTAATATTGGCTCTTGGACAGTGAAGTTGCTCATGCTAATTTATCGTGCAATGCATATGGAATAAAATATTGCAGCCTTAGTGAATATCAAAGTCATTCATCACGATTAATAACATCACAATGGCGAATAGAGGAAGTAATCATGATTTGCTACAAGTTGTAAAGACTCATCGAATAGTTTTAATGTTGCTATGTTTAAACATTGAACTGAAAGTACGTTCAACCATACTTGATAATAAAATTGGAGATTCTTAATGATACTATCAATCATAGGCAGGGCTGGTTGTTTTTGGGGCAGCAGAGCAGGAGCAACCCAGGTGGGATACTTTGATTGGATATATGCTACCCCCAGTAATCAGAAGATCATAGAATAACGGACTCACAGCTGAGATGATGGTTTAAAGATCATTCAGACAAACCTCATTTACAGCAAGAACCCGAGGCAAAGAGAAGTGAAGCATTTGGTCTATGGTCAAACTCCTGGTACTGGTCTGAGGAGAGATTTGAACTCAGCTCCTTCGAATCGAAATTCAGATTCAACAAAGTATTGGGCTGAAACATGGAGCAAAACAGTAAGTATTTTTAAAGCCCTTAACATGTGCCAGGCAGAGTCCTAAATGTTTGGGATATAAAGAAATGTAAAAACAATGCTTGCCCTTAAGGAATTCACGTTGTAATGGGGGAGACAGCATACAGATGATAGTGATGATGATGATTACCCAATTTAATAAATATTATAAATAAACAATACCATTAGAAAATATACACATAGGCCTTTAAATTCTGCAAATCATTTTACAGATATAATTTCAATTGAACTTATCTTGACAACAACCATGTGATGTAGATCCTACTATCATCCCATTTTACATATGAGGAAAATGAGAATGAAAGAGTTAAACTTAATTACCCAGCATCACACAGCTACTATAAATATGAGACATAATCCAGTACACTTCCTAGTCACATTCCTTGAACACATAGAATTCTTCCCAAAGTGATTTGATAACTGCAGTTGACTGTGAATGACCCTATCAACCAGAGATGAGATACCAAATCAGTTTATCATGGTGGCTATATACTCCTTGCACTGGGTCCTAGGGAAGAGGACACTTCCTTCTCTCCCTTTTCCTCTAATGTCTTCCTCACAACACATTCTCTCTCTCTCTCTCTCTCTCTCTCTCTCTCTCTCTCTCTCTCTCTCTCTCTCTCTCTCTCTCTCTCTCTCTCTCTGTCTTTCTCTCTCTCGGACCTAGGACCTGTTCTGTTGGAAATATTTCCATGATACCCTAAGTTCATAAGACATTATTCAACTGCTAATTTTTCTAGGATACTGCAAACTAGCACAAACATTAAAGAAAATACTGGGTGCAGAATCTCTCCAGAGTTCCTCCACAAATGTGAACAACTTAATATTTATCCCATATGTTTTCAGCATATTTCTGGACTCACCATTGCAGTCAGAGAATGACTTCACCTTCGTCTTATCATCTAGGTACATTCATGAATGAGATAAATGTATGATATGCATAGAATAGATAGAAGGAAATCTCAGAGGGGAAAATAGCAGCTGAGGCTACTGGGGAAGACCTTCCACAGAGCACGGGATTTGGGTTGAGTCTGACAAGAGCCAGGAATCTTGAGACAGCAGTGATTATGGAGAAACTTCCAGGAAGTCAGTAAAAAGAAATCAAGACAGAAGACAGATTTTCATACATGAGGAAAAACAAATCTACCAGGATATCTAGATGGAGAGTAGGTAGAGGACAGTACAGAATATGAAGATTAGAAAAGTAGAAATGTTCCTGATTGGAAAGATATTTAAATGTCCAACATGAAACTTTTAATGTGGTCCTGGAAGTAATGGGGAGCCACAGTAGTTTATAGGAAGGAGGAAAATATGAGATCATGAACATGAGGAACATCATTTTGATAGCTGTGTGGGATTAGGAAATAAATAATACCAGGGGAACCAATCTGACAGTTGTTGACATGGCCTGGCTAAGTATTGATGAGGGTCTCCACTAGGATTGTAGATATGCGAATGGGAAATCAGGGACATATATAAGATATGTGGCTTTGTTTATTATATGAGTACTCTGATACAGATCATTATACTAAAGAAGTGAAGTTGAACCATGGCGCCATCCTTGGTAATGATGAGCACATGAAAAACACATTCCAATATCATTTTTCTCCAGGTTGTACTCTGTATTTCCTCCACCATGCTTTCAGTATAAGCCCTCAAATTCATTCTGAAATAAACACATTTTCCCTGCAGCTTCTCCATCTGTTTGGCTGTTTTCTCCCAGAATCTTTTGTGAAGGAGGGTAACCCTTCTTCCCATTGAATGATTACTCCCACAATTATCATTTAAGGAGCATGCCAAGGTCAGTTCCATCTCAGACTCCCAGACTTCCCTCAGGGCTTCTTCTACCATTCACCAGGCTCAGCTACATTGCCTGTGATCCCACTTTGCAGGTCACTTTGATGTGTTATCTTATTGTGTTAAAATGTAAGCTCCTTAATGCTAGGGACACTATCCTTGTGCTTGTATTCCCACTACTCAACGCTTTTAAGCACATAGTCAGTTCTTAATAAATGCTAGTTGATGGATAAGGGAATAATTATGCAGGAGAAGCAGTATTTAAAATTCTCTATGATGTGAGCACCTTTCCTATCTGGACAATCTTCTTATACATCACTCCCCTCTATATAATTTATGGTCTAGCTATATACCATCTGACATTTGTCACAAATGATCCATCTACTATCTCCTTGGTTTTACAATGATTGTTCTGCATACACTGAGTGCTTTTCTGCTCTTCTCTGTTTTTTGGAATCCTTAATCAATATCACCTTCTGAAGGGGCTGTTCCCACTCTTTCCAGCGGGTAGTTCCTGACCTTTTCTAGTTACCTCCCCTCTACTGCATTTTTTCTAGTATGTGCCTGTTAATGTAAACTATGCCACTCCCATTAAAATGTGAGCTCTTTTATGGCAAAGATGAATTGTTATTTTGTTTTGAATCTCTAGCATTCAGCATAATGCCTAAAATTTAATGTGCTAAATCAAAGATTATAGAATAAATGATTGGTAGAAGTAGCAGAAAATTGCTATCAAACAATATACCACACTTAGGTAGCATAGTGAATCAAGTGCCAGGTCTGGATTCAGAAAGACCCATCTTCATTTGCTCAAATCTGGCGTTGGATTCTTATTATTTCTATTATTGGACAAGTCACTTAACCCTGCTTGCCTCAGCTTCCTTTACATGGAAAATGAGCTGGATAAGGAGATGTCAGTTCATTCCAATATTTTTGCCAAGAAAACCCCAAATGAGGTCATGGGACAGTCAGATAGAACAGAAATGACTGAAAAGCAAGGTTTGACAGAGAGAGAGAGAGAGAAAAAAAGATGTCAAGAAATAAGGAGAGAAATTATTAACCAATGAATAGTCCATGGATCTTAGTGCCCTCCTTTTCATATTCAAGTAAATAAAAGTCCAACAGGTCAACCCTCTTTGGCAAATGTAGGTGAAGACAGGTAACAGATACCTTTAAATTGGGAGAAGCAATTAGCTGTATCTTTATTATTGGATCTAATCTCCACATTGATGAGATCTGGAATCCTCTACAGTATTTAAGTATTGGTAGGCTGTGAGGATATTTTCCCCCTTGTGTCAACTCTATTAATGCAAATACATGACCAGTTTATGGAAGGTAAAAGAAATATAGATGGTTTATTGATGGTCACTCTCCATCTTTTTAATAAAATTTTAAAAGAAAAAAACCATATTTTTTATAAATCCAAGAATATCTCTTTTATTTTTGCACACAAATCAAGTTTTTTCAACCATCCAGAAGAATACAAATATGTACATCTGACTTTAGAAAAAAAGGTAAAAAAACCAAACAAACAAAAAAAAACCCTTCACCTCCCGAAGGTCAGACTGGTGTTAGTGAATAGAGAGTGCTGTCCGTTGAGTCAGGAATACCTTCATTTACAATGATCCCTCCATGTGTTCTATGTTTCTTTCACCAGGTCAGTTAATCTTTAGAAGACTTAATTCCTGCATTGTAAAGGAGAGCTATTAATAGCACCAAATTCACAGGATTATTATGAGGGTAAATTAGAATAAAAAGCATAATGTACTTTAAAAACTTAAGGCAAAAAATTCATTTTGGCTGCTATTAGTTCCTATGAAATAAGAGGATAAGACTAGATCTCAAGACTCCCTCTGCATCTAATTTTCAATGAGACTGTTAAAAAAAAAACAAACAAAAAAAGCTTCTGAGCATTTCTGAAAAATATAAGAATTAGTCAGAAGACTGGAATGTGAAAAGATGGATGAGCTGTGATTGCATCATCAAAATGAGGGACAGAAGCTTTTTTGTTCTCTGGTAATGGCAACAAAATCCGAACTTCAAGTAAGAGAATAGAACTTAAAATAAAATTGAACAGAATAGAAGAGAATAGGGCTTAAATAGCAAAGTTAGAATCAGCAACATATTTGAAAAATATTTAGGGGTAATGGGATGAGAAGTATCTTTTTAAAGAAAAAGAAAGAGTATGCCAATAAGAAAGGGAACTCATTAAGGTCAGGAAAAGGCTTCCTCTGACCATCACCTTCCAACTCAAGCCTGTAAACCAGTGGATGAACAAACAGACTGAGTGCAAGTTTTAGAAAAGTGGCAAGTGAAATGCCTGGATATTTGTGGACCTCAGTCATCTCTTACAACATTTAACAAAATGGGGCCAGATAGTTTTCTTTAGGGCTGTACATGAGGCATGTGAAGAGGCAGTGGAGGAACGGATAAGCCTAATGTGATTTCAATATCATATTATTATTAGAAATATATGCTTAAGCCACAAAATAAGGCTAGAATGAGAATGCCCGTGTCTGCCCTGCTTGAAGGTTTTTTTATTTACTTATTTTGAATTTGCATTATCATGCCCCTATGAAGTAAAACCATGACTGTTTCTAAATTGATTTTGCAGAACAGGACCATGAGATTCAATACATGACCTCAGAGCTATTTAAATGTAAACCTGGATTCAGGAGAGAGAATGAAAGAACATAAAAAGGACTTAGGAAAGGAGGAATGTTCATCAAAAACTGGAAGGGTCATTGGTGGTCATTTCATCCAATCTCCTCATTTTCCCAATTAAAAGAATTCAATGCCTTTCCCAATGTTCCATAATTGGTAAGTGTCTGAGGCAGAATTTTAATTACCTAACTCCAAGTTCAATGGATCTTTCCCTTATCCTTCACTTATGCCTCTTCAGCATGGATGCAAAAACTCATGTATGGTATAATCACCTGTGCATCTTTAGGCAAGTTAATTAACCTCTCTGGAACTCAATTATTTCATCTGTAAAATAAGGGATGGGGGATGGACTATATGGCTTATGAGTGCCTATTCAACTCCAGGTCCAAGACCCAATGCTTCAGAGGCTCAATACTCTTAAAAAGAGTACATCTGGTACTGTCTGACATGCAAATATCTTAGTAATGGCAAAGGACTGAATCAAGAAATTAATGATAACTTTGTTAGATCAACTAAAGATCGCTTATATGAGATAATTGGACTCAGGGTCATTGATTTTACTATGGAAAGAACATCAGATTGCAGGTGTTACCCATTTCTGATTTTAAAGATGACACCGAGGCCTGTGAAAGTTGAATTGTCTAAGTTTGTACAGGTAGAAAGGGAGGCAGTTTTTGTCCAAATTCATCTGACTTCAAAGTTAATATTTTATACACTCTACTAAAATAAGTTTTAAAATTACTTTCAAATTTCTATACACGTAAAAGTAGTGGAAATAAAGAAAATAACTGACACTAAGTTACTGTGTGTATATCATAGATAAATATATACATTATCTCTCTGTGTATATATATATGTATATATATATACACATAGATAAATATATACATTATCTCTCTGTGTATATATATATATATATATATATACATACATGCATGGCATTCATCTAACTTAAATATGCATATGTATATGTGCATACATGTATATATGTGTATGGATATATGCCTATATATATATATATATATATGCATTTAAACAGAGACAGAGAGGTACAGAGAAGAAGCAAGTGTGTGTGTATATATATATATATATATATATATATATAGAGAGAGAGAGAGAGAGAGAGAGAGAGAGAGAGAGAGGGAGGGAGGGAGGGAGAGTTTTAAGGTATTTAGAATGTTTTTGTTTATAATAATTCTTGTTTTCATTTGTTCCTCATGGAGTATATAGATCAGATATGCAGATGACAAAAAACTGGGAGGCTTAGGTAATGTACTGTAGGATAAAATTTTAAAACGCTCTCTGAGTATAATCTGATGTGATAGATTTCAGTCAGAGTAAATGTGTAGTCTTGTTCTCGGGTATAAAATTCCACTCACTCATACAATATGGTGGTGGGTAAAAAGGGAGGCTGAGTATGATTAGATGGAAGCTGTGAAAAAGATCTGAGGGTTTTAGTGGACTCCAAGTCCCATGAAAGTCAACAGTATGATAACTGACCCCAGAAAGGTTCATATGAACTTGGGTGGCATCAAGAGGGGCCAATTTTTTAATAAAAGTGGGCATCTTGTCCCATAGTATCCCACCTTGTCGGATCATCCCTAGAGTATTGTGTTTGGTCCTGGGCTCACCAGTTTAAAAATGAAGTTGATTTGTTTGAGTCTGTCAAGGGAGGTCACTTGTCACTTTCAGGCAATTCTTATAAGGAAGAGTTAGGGAACCTAGGAGTGTATTCCTAAATAAGAGAAGACTCCTGGGGAAGCTGTCACACAGAGGAGTTACTACAATTGTTATGCGTAGCCTCAGAGGATAGGAGGTGAAAAAGACAAATATAGGATTGAAGTCATGAAAACCTTCCTACCAATCAGCCATCTAAACTAGAACATCTTCTTTGGGGTTCTTTAACAAGAAGCCAGAGAGCAACTTGGAGTGTGTAATAATGTAGACACCTTTTTGTATGAGCTGAACTTCATGGCTGCTCATGTTTCTTCCCACTCTTAAAATCTGTCCTTCTTGGAATCATGCAATGGGAAGCCTGAATTTGGAGCGATGTCAACTGGGTTTGCATTTAAAATCTGCCACTTATATGTATGTTTTTGGATCGGTCATGTGACTGTTCTTGGCCTCTCCTTACTCATATGTGAAATGAGGGGTTTTGATTGCATTCCCTCCAAGGTTTTATTTTTCCCTAGTAGTAAATGTTTGAAACCCCACAACTGTCATCGTCATCATCATTTTCATCATCATCAGAGATAAGGAAACTGAGACTTAGGTAAGTGGTTTGTTGAAGTTCACATAAACTAATAGCTGTGAGGTGTAGAATTAGGACCTAGTCTCTATAAATTCTAGGTATCACTTGTTCACCACTATCACATATAAAGTTATACTAGAAATTTCAAATGATTATCAACAAATATAAAGGATTTCAAAAAGTATTTTTACTCAAAAGACTTCAAAATGATCATTTAAAAAAACTCATTTAAAGGTTAGTTGTAATTTAGTTTCAGAGACAGTTAATGTACTTGGAAATATTTATGTGTGTATATATGTATGTATACACACATATATGTATATTTACATACACACATATATAGTATAGTATATATTGTATATATACACATATATGTATGGGCATATGTATATGTATATATTTTATAATATCTGTACGCATATATGTTTGCATTTATAAATGTTTTATGTATATGTTATACATATAGTATTGTAATCATTGGGGGCAGCTCGGTATCACAATGGGATAGAGTGAGTTGCCCTCAGTTTCTTTATCTATAAAATGAACTAGAAAAAGAAATGACAAATGATTCCAGGATTTCTACCCAGAAAATCCCAAATCTCATGGAGTCAGATATGACTGAAACATAACTGAGCAAGAAACAACACATAATCATTCACATTGTAGATAATAGAATCTGAAATTCTGGGATTCCATGAAAAACAAAGAAGGAAATAATCCAAAGTTAGTTGTTTCAAGGCAGGATAACCAAAAGGTTATGGTCCTCAATTAAAGGCTCCAATCTGCTCAAATGATATTTCCATCAATGAAATTGTAAATTAAAAAAAAATCTGTAATATAAACTATTTCCTAAGATAGAGTGGTGTATATCATATTTTGAAAAAAAAAGGTCATTGAAAATAATGAGAATAACATCATACTTTCATGCTCAGGGGGTCAGGTCAAAGTGTTTTTGCTTACAACTGTAACTTGTTTAACACACCTCATTGCCTAACCATTCTTGATCCCTGAGGTGTTTCTGCTGCGTTACACATAGTACATGCTTAATATTGAGTGAATGAGTGAATGAATAAATGGGATATGAGATGAATTCTTTAACAAATTTTTCCATATCATTAATGTTTTGCTGATTTAGAATCATACCAATCATACCATTGTAGATTCAGAGCTAGGAGGCAGCACAGAGGATTTGGATTCATAGATTTAGAGATGGAAATGAACCTTAAGATCACTAAGTCCAGCCACCAAACTTTATAAATGAGGAAATAAGTCCAAAAAGGTTAATTGATTTGTTCAGGTGCATAACATCTAAGGCAAAATTTGAAACCCAGGCTCCCTGAGGCTAACGCCAGTGGTCTAAACACTAAAATGCAATGCCTCATTTAATCCAACCCCTCTCTTTTTATTCAGGAGGAAACAGAGTCCAGGAGTGGTTAAGTGACAAATAGTGATCCAAAAGGCATATGAACATGGTTCTGCTCTACCAGATCCTCCAAATTAAATGTTGGAAGGCAATGACTATTTTAGTAAAAGACTACAAAACACATAACATCCTTTCTGGGACAATACTTTACAACAGAATCATAGAAGAATAGATTTAGAGGTGAAGAACCCCTAGAAATCATTTCTGTTAGCACTTTCATTTGACAGATATGGAAACAGAAACAGAGGTATATCACTTACCAAAGGTCACACAGTAAATAACAGATCTGAGAGAATGCTTACGAGAATGATTTCATTTTTCTATAGCATCTTTGTGGGAGTCATATCCAAGTGTCATTCTTAGGGTTTATAAATGGGAAAACAGGCCCATTAAGGAATTGTTTTGCATAGTGCCTGAAACTGTTATCCTGAATTCGAGAATTGCCCTCTAGACTCCATTGTCCTTGAGACACCATGGTTCCCAACTCCTAGTAGGATGCCCTATTCCCTTTCAAGCACCCCAATTCTTTTCAGAAAAAATGGCATTGGTCTGATTTAAGGTGGGTCTATCTCTGTAAATTTCCCCCTGTCCTCAGAAAGATACAAAAAGGATGTCATCCATGATTTAGTGATTACTTCAATAAAAAGTAAACCTGATGATGATATATGTAAATCAGCTGATAATACAGTTATTCTTGGAGTAGTAGTTGGGAAAAATTACAAAGGATGGATACACATAAATAAATTCTCTGCACTTGGCCTAAATTTTCAAGGCAATCTCACAACTGCCAGAATGTAATAAAGCTCAGGGAAGAGCTCTCATTATACAATTCAGCTAATCAACATGCATACAATTATGAAGAGTAAAGTGTATAAGAAGTGTGATTCAATTCATTTCAAGTCCAACACATTTAATAAATACCAACTATGAACCAGGCACTATTTTAGGCACTTTGGTTAAAAAGAAATTAATCAGTCCTTAGCCTCAGGAATCTTGCATTCTACAGAGAATATGATATATACACTTTCTTACTTGGTTAGAGTAGTCCAACTAATTAATTCATCATCAAAAATGTATGCCATTTCCACTTTGTGCCATATACTTATGCAGGTATCAGAAGACAAAAATGAAATACTCCCTGCCCTCAATCATCATATCCCCAAGTCTCCAAAAGATCCCATTTCTCAAAGGTTTTATTCCATTAAAATAAAATCATACACACAAGCAAATATAAACTACAGGTAGTATCCTAAGATCATTTAAGGAATGGGCCAGGGAATGGGAAGAGAGGCATTCAAGAAATATTTCCTGTTAGAGGTAGCACTTTCCTCAAAATATAAAGTTTCTGCCTTTCCAATATTCATGGATTACCAAGAGCTTATATTCTGCTGAGAGTCCTTGACAATATACAGTTGCTCCTTTTCTTGAAAGAGGCAACAGTCAGACTTTTGTGGAGGAAAAAAATGTTGTTACATTTTACAGTTACAATGTTACATGTTACAATTACCAGGTTACAATGTAAATCTATTCTTTCCTATGAAATTTACATTCTCTAGGACTTCCACTACAAGAAAGGAATGGAAGAGTAACGAACATTTATTAAGCACCTACACAGTCAATAGAGTGTTGAGCCTGGAGTCAGGAAGACACATCTTGAGTTCAGATCTGGTTTCAGTCACGTGCTAACTTTGTGATCCTGAGCAAGTCACTGAACTCTGTTTAACTCAGTTTCTCATCTGTAAAATGAGATGGAGAAGGAAATGGCAAACCACTCCAGTATCTTTGCCAAGAAGACTCCAAATGTGGTCGCACAGCATCAGGCATGACTGAAAAATGACTGTGTAACAATAGCACCTTCCAGAAATTGTGCTAAATATTTTACAAACATCATCTCATCTGATCCTCCCTCAAACCCTAGGAGATAGGTGCTACTGTTATCTCCATTTTACATTTGAGGAAGCTGAGATAAGTAGAGTTTGAATGATTTGCCCATGGTCATATACCTGGAAACTATTTCAGATGTGGTTTCATGTCAGTTGTACTCTACAGTATACACTATGCCACTAGGTCAGACTGGAAACAATAGTGTTTAATCCCTATCGTGCCCTCTGGAATATGAAAATAAATACGCTAAAATATAATGCAATCATCGCTCATTAAAAAAACCTACATTTTCTAATTCAAAACTTCTTAAACTCAATCAAAAACTGATCACCTTCTCTTTTTTTCCTTCACAAATGTCGCAATAGTTCTGTGTGTATGCTGGACAAATGCTATGCTCAGAAAAGTTACTTGATTAAAAATCTCTTCACAGTGTTGGTAAGCTATGACAGGAAGGACGATTATATAATTTGCCCACAAGCATATAAGCTTATCTTTTCTTGAAATGACTAATTCTAGTGGAATGTGGTATACATGTTGAGAGGGAGTATGCTGGTAAATATTTAACAGGAGGAAAATGTGTGCATGATATGCTTTTTATTTTAATCTCTATTGTTAACATTTTCAACATCATTTTCTCAAGTCTAGTGTCTAGGCATATGCAGACCCTAACCTGGGGGCCAAACACAGATCCTTCTGTTTATATGTACCTTGAATGAAGTGTTCTATTTTTCTTTTTTTCTTTCCTCCTTTATCCTTTCTTCCTTCTTTTTTTCTTTTCTTCTTTCTTTATTTCTATCTTTCTTTCATTTTACATTCTATATAAAATAAAGCTTTATTTAAAATGTAAGAAAACTTCATTAGTTCTGCATTAGTATAAAAGCACGCTGTGAGCACCATGATATAATGCACAAAACCATAAATCCAGCTGTGATTTGTAGTTTTCATCAATTTTCAAGGTATAAATGCTCACACTGAAAATTTAACAATCAGGCCTATTGGAAATAGAATATCTCATGTTAATCTAAGTATGTAGGTGGATGAACCACTTAAGATGTGGGAGTTTATTGCATATATTTTGGTTTCAATTCTACTTTTTCCTGTCTTATTTATGTATAGCAAACACAGCATATCCTCATGGATAGCATAATTTTCATTATCAGAAAGGTGTCAATGACCATCACCAATAAAGACACTACTAGTTATTACCACAAATATCAAAAGACACCTAAATGTCAAAATTTATTGCTGAATTTCCCTTCCTTGATACAATCATTGTTCCAATCATAAATTTTAAAAAATAACAAAAATTAATATCTGTTGTGGAGACATGGGTCTGGGTGGCTATATAAGACCTTTTAAATATTGAAACTTTGAGAATCATTACACTCATTGATGGAAAGAGATGCAGAGGGCTCAAATCTGAAATATGCCATTAAAAACCATTGACAACAAGGCTGGCATTTCCCTAAAGAATAAGTCTCTTGTCCCCCAACAATCTCAGTTTTATCTTGCATGACCAAGATTTTCTTCATTCAATATACTTCATGGGAGCCTCAGCACTTTGAAAGATCCAAGAGTATCACTGTATTTAAGAAGCTTAAGATTTTTTTTATTTGTTTTTACCAAAAGCATCAATATTCTAGATGTTCAGACTTGGATAAAATCTATGAGGTCAGAGAATCCAGTTAGCTCCCAAATAAGAATCTCCTCTATAATATACCATGCTAACCATCATTCAATTTTTCTAGAAACTGTCCAATAACAGAAAATCTACTACATCTCAAGACAGCTCAGGTTGGTTTATGATCAACATGGTAAGAAGTTGGAATGGTACAAAATTCCCATATTTGTTTGGCATATCGGCATCAGTGGTGAGAAATCTATTGCATCAATTACCTGCTTTTCTTCTTATTTATTGCAGACATATAGTAATAAAAAGGGGAAAATAAACACCCCCCTTTATTGCATGGTAAAATTTATTGCCTTTTCAAATTATTCAACATTGGGGGTGGCAGTGTTTTGTTATCAAGTGGCATCTGTGAATAAATCTCAAGTAAACATAATTGGAAATCATTGGGTAGAAAGAGGAGATGCTCCCAGTGTAAGGAGGTTTGTCCACCTCATCACTTTTTGTTCCCATAGCTGTCTGAAATTCACAACTACAGCAATAAAGTACGGATGAAATATTACCTTGAAGTCCCAAAGCTCTGTGAAAATGCCAACATTCTCACACACCAGTGCCAGTTTCACTCCTGTCATGAAACCTCCTCTTCTGTCCTTGCCTATTATTCATTCCAATTTTCTTATCACTACATGTGTGATCTAGTCCTCTGGACTAACTCCCTGAGGATCCATTGCCCTTTAACCACCTACAGTCTTCATGATAGTTTGTGCATGAATAATCTGTGATATAAGAAAGGAAATCTTCTCTATAAGGAACTATGAGAAATACAGAGAGATATAAGTAGATAGGTAGGAGCTGATACTAAGAGAAGAAATCAGTGGCAAAAGAGGCAGAACTACACATACCCATATGTGCACAAACACATATACACATAAATGTATGTATGCACATATAATAATGGTAATCACATAGAAAACTAGAATATAAAAAAGAATGCAGTTCAGTTATAATGAATGATTTTCTTGGTTAAAATTAAGCTATCTTAGGACATAAGTTCTCAGTTCAAGCAAATGGTGGACTTGGAGACAAGGGAATTAAAATACTATTAATTTTATTTACTATATCAAATATATTTTCCTTAACCATCTTCCTCTTTTTTAAAGGTATATGCTATAAAGTAAAACATTTTATTGATAAAATACCTCTTGTATTTTACCCAGTGTCCAAAAACCAAACCAAACCAGCATTACCAATGAGAGGAGGAGGAGGAAAAGGAGAGAGAAGAAGGAAAGGAAAAAAAGAAAGAAAGATGTGAAAGATGGGGAGGAGGAAAAGAAAGAAAGTAAGAAGAGTAGGAGGAGGAGGGAAAAAAAGATAGCATTGGAAACTCATTTGGAGTCAGAAGATATGATTGTGATTTCCAGCATTGCTAGTTACTAGTTTTATGAATTTGAATATTTGTTTTCCCCTTACACCAGTTTTCTCACTTGGAAAATGGGAATAAAACATTTTTATTACCTGTCTACAGACTTGTTATGAAACTAAGATCAGGTAACTGACTCAAAGCATGTTTTGTCTGTAAAGATCTACACAAATATCCTATTTGTAACCACAATTCAATTCATCCTTAATGAAGACAGCAGTCACAATGGTGCTGTTAATAATGATGATGAGGATATTTTAAAATATTTGAAGTATTATTATATTGTAACTACTTTTGTTGAATTTCTATGAATATCTATCAGGGTAAGGTTTGGACTACAGTCCATTTTTTCCAGAAATAAATCAAATTTCTTCATGAAAATTACTCAATCCGTGCTGTTCACTCATGACCAACATATAACTTTTCTAGTGATAAGGAGATGATTCTATTAAAGCTTTATGACCGTATAATAGCCTATGTAAGTGCTGTTGGTAAGCAATTAAAAATATCTTCCACCCTGGAAGGAAGCTACTTTGGGGCACTTTCAAGAGGTCAGGCAACCAGGGAGTCTTCTGGAGAGTAGTTCAAGGAATAATTTCTTACTATCTTGTAATAAATTAGATAAATTTAATGAACCAAAAGGATACTGTGCTCTCAAGACTTGAGGGTATGAGCACATACAAATAAGATATCTTCACTTCTGTGTGACTTAAGACCAAAAGATTAAAAAAAAACCTTCTAGTTATTAAATGGACAATTTTCACTAGAAATAGAAATTATTATTCATAGATTTTAATTTCATCAAAAATTACTAATGAAAGTATTACATATTGTTATACATATTATAGAATTTTGCTATTTTTTTAAATGTAGAGATTCAAATTTAGAGATATCTTATATTTCATCTCTAATCACTTGATTGATTGATTGATTGATTGAGGTTAATAATGGCCTTTTGGGAGTAGTAATATTGCAACTGGGTTAATATATATGCAGAATTTATTCACATTTTGAATATAGTTACAAAAATATTTCCAGAATTGTTGAACTAATAATGTCCAGCTCCACCAGTAATGCAAAAGTGTGCTTCTCATCAAACATTCCCTCCAAAAATAATTATCCTTCTGGTTATCTTTGACAATGTGATTATTAATTGGATTTCTTTTAATTGATGATAATGATGATGATGTTTATAATTATTACTAATATTACTTCAAAGCATTTTAATAAATCCTTGATAGAGTCTGCTTCTTTTCAAAAACTTCATGCTCATATCAATCAGTCATTCAATTAGCACTTACTGGCACTTACATGGTAAGAAACATGCTAAGTTCTAAGGTTATAAAGAAAACATACTCACACACAATCCCTTCCTTCAAGTAGCTCACAGTCGAATAAAGAAGACCACATGGAAACCACTATGTACCAACAAAATATAAACCAGATTGACTAGAGATGGTCTCAGAAGGAAGGCACTGTGATTAAGAAGGCTGGGGAATGACTTTTTGCAGAAGATGGAACCTAAAAGCACTCAAGGAAGTCATTTCACAGAGTTGAGGAGAGAAAACATTGCAGGCATTGGGAAAGACACTGAAAATGGTGAGGGTAGGGATTTGGGATTTTGGGTGGCCAGTGCTACTGGATCACACAATCCATAATGAAAGGATAACAGAAAGGTAAGAATAGGTCTCAATATGCCAGGCTATGACTGTCAAACAGTAGATTTTATATTTGATCCTGAAAGAAAAATGGAAGCACTGAGATTCATTAAGTAAGAGCCTCCTGTTAATGTTGTCAGATTTGTATTTTTTAGGAAGGTTCCTTTGATAGCTGAGGGAAGTATGAATTAGTATGGAGAAGTATATGAAGCAGGAAGACCAAATTGTGGTTTATGTCAATATTTTAGTTATGAGATAACTAGAACGTACACCTGAATGATGGCAATTTCAGAGGACAGAAGGGGACATGTATGAGAAATGTTACAATGGTAGAAATAACAGATTTTCAATTGATTGGACACGAAGAGAAAGAAAATGAGACTTAGACATCAGATCTGGGTCAGAAGCAAGACAGGTAACTAGGAAGAGGATAGTACCTTCCACAATAATAGAAACATGAATGAGTAGAAGTTCTGGAACATTGGGTAAGTTCAGTTTGGGGAATGTGGAGATTAAGATGTCTATAGGGCATGCCATTTGAGATGTCAGATAGGAAGGAGGAGATGTGAAACTGCAGGTCAAGAGAGAGGCTATACCTTATTATCACCGACATAGAGATGATCACTGAAACTATAGGGAGCTATGGGAACGCCAAGCGAAGTAGTATTAATTGGAAAGATAAGAAGATCCGTGACAGAATCTTGGAGATCTTCCACAGTTAGAATATGGAATGTAGGTGACGGTCCAGCAAAGGAAACAGATGAACCAATCAGACAGGCAGGAAAAAAGTAACAAGTAGAATCATTATCTTTAATCAGATAATTAATTTTTTAATTAATCATTAATTCTCAGAATTTATGTTTCCCACTAAACTCTTATAATGTCCTACCTTTCCTATTACTTCCAAGGGCACCTCCATCTCCCCAAGTCTCTCAGGCTAACAACCTATGAGTTATCGACTCCCCACTATCTCTTATGTCTCACACTCAATCTGTTGCCAAGATCTGCCAATTTCATCTTAGCAACATCTTTGGAATACATCTCTTTTTCTCTGTCAGTGCCACCACTCTCACATAAACCCCACTACCTCATACCTTCATTATGGGCAATAAGCCACTGGTGGGTCTGCCTACCTCAGGTCTTTCCCCACTCTAATCCATCCTCCATTGTCTACTGTGCAAATCACCCCTTGTTGCCCTCCTAATCAGTAAATGAAATGGCTCCCTATTACCTCACATTCAAAACTATGAATAGCCAAGGCCCCTTCTACCTCTCCATTTTTCATACACCTTGCTGTCCAATACATACTCTTGAATCCAGTGATACTGGATTCCTGGCTGTTCTATAACGAAAATACTCCATCTCCAGGCTCTGGTCATCTTCTGTGGCTTTCCCCAGGTTTGGAGCAATCTCCTTCCTCAACTGTTATCTATTGATTTCCCTGGTTTCCTTTAGCTCTGATCTAAACATCTCATATTTAGCAGAAGCCTTTCCAATCTCTTAATTCTAGTGCAATTCCTACTTTAATCATTTCCTGTTTATGCTGTATACGGCATATGTGTACATATCTGTTTCCATTTTGTCTTCCCATTAAATTGTGAACTCCAAGAGACAGCAGGGACTATTTGTTTGTATCCCTAGAGTCAGCATAGTGCCTGATGTAGAAGAAATGCTTAATAAATGTTTTTGACTGATTGATTTTTTTTTTCCAGAACGACCACTCAAGACTCTTCCTCTAATGCCCGTTATGCTCAAGTCAAACTGGCCTGTGCATGGCATCCATCTCCTGTTTCTGTGAGTGTGTACAGCCTTTAGCCCATTCCTGAAATACCCTCCTTCCCCACCTCTATTAATCACCATCTGTAGCTCCTTTCATTGCAGAGGTAGCTCCCCACAGCAGGTATTTCACGCTTTCTTTAGTTGTTTAAGTTTGATCGGTGACAAAATCACTTTGTGTACATTGTGAATTTACCTGAATTTATTTACATTTCTATTGTATCCTTTTGGTATATTGCAAGCTCCTTGAAGGGTAGGATTGTTTTTGCATTTAATCCTTGGATCCCCAATGTTCAGCATAATACTTCGAACATAATATGTGCTTAAGAAAACTGTGTTGAATGAACTGAAATAAATAAGTCATGTTTTTTAGCAGAAAGAACAACAATTCTATATGGGAAAGTCTCGTCTTCATATGCTGGCTCTAACATCCATTAGCTGAGTTACAATGGAACAGTTAGCTCACTTTTTCAAGTCTAAATTTCCGTATCTGAAAGTGAGAATAATACTATTTGATCTACTTTCTCCTTATCATTTCAAATATATTCAACACAGTTTAGACCAATTTATTTCATCCAATTAAAAATCATTTATTTAGCATCTACTATGTGCTAGGCAATGTTCTAGGAACTGGGGACCCATTTAAAGATAGAAATTAAATAATATCTTCTCTCAAAGAAAATATATCCTAAAGAGGTAAAAGATGTTTTGCAAACTTTATAGTGGTATACTCAGAAGAATTATTAGGAAAATAGATTTCAAATTTGAGATGTTAGTAATGACTTATTCATTTCCCATTTAAAAAATAAAAAGGGGGGGCACTAGGTGGTGCAGTGAAAAATAGAACACCAAAACTGGAGTCAGGAGACCTGAGTTCAAATCTGACTTCAGACAGTAGGCACTTACTAGCTGTGTGATCTTGGGCAAGTCACTTAACCCAAATTATCTTGCCTTCCCCCCATCTAAAAAACAATAACAACAAGATAAATAATATTATAGGCTTAATAGGTAACAAAGCTTCAGGATATTTTTTTCTTCCGTCCATATCAACTTACCTCAAAAGATGTTTGGGAGGAATTTATGAGCATTGCAATATTCTTCTCTAATCAGATCATCATTAAAAAGTAACAGTCTTTTTTTGTTTTTTAAAGGTGTTTCTGAGGGTGAAACTCTCCTAGCATAATCAGTCCAGACATGGGTTAATAGTGTATAAGTTTTGTTCTTTGTAAAAAGTTTATTGATGTTTTAAAATTCATATTCTGGAAATAAATTTATTTTCATTTCTAGGTCTATGAAATTGATTTGGTGTCCTGTGAAAAATAACTAAGCTTCACTCCAGCAGTTGTGCCCTGGGCAGCTCATTAAGTATTAAGCATTAAACAATATCCATCTCCTTCATGGAAATGCCCAGTTTAATTTAGGACAAATGAAGGGAACAAGATTACAGTGAGATTTCGAAGAGGGAGAAAAATATTACAATTCCAAATATCCATTTCATGACTTTTAAATCTTGGGCCTGCAACTCAACGTTACAGTTGCACAGGCTTACACAGATGGGGGATTGTATGGGGCCATTAGATGCCTAACTATTTTGCTCTTTGGGGTTAACATAATTTGAAATATGCAAGTTGGCCATTATAGATTACATTTTTCCAAGGTTGCTCTCACATGGCAAATTATATCATATACCCTACAAGCATGCTTAAAGCCTCATACTTACACTTTAGTATGTTTTGTAAATGAATCACAGAATCTCAGAGTTCTGTGGCCACTAATTTCAAAACACATAAAAAAACATTCCTCACTACAATGTGTAAAACAAGTGGTAAATTACCTTTCCTTGAAGATAGCCAATGAGGGGAATCCTGACTCCAGAGAACCAAATTTGTTTTGGGACATTATTTTTAGGAAATCCATTCCTATCTCATGCCCAACTTGACTTTTGCTACACCTAATGTTCCACCTTCTGCTATTTGGGGTAGAACAAATTGAGCCCATCCCTTTCTCTACGTAATAGCCCAGCACATGCATCCATACAACTTTTATTCTTCCCTTAAGTCCCAACTAAAATCTGAAAATTCTGTAAGACTTTCCATATCCCTCTAATCCTAGTGCTTTCCCTCTGCTTCTGTGTGTGTAAATATGTGTATGTGCGTTGATGGATATACATATATGTATCAATATCTCTATAAATACATACACATACACACATGCATACGTGTATGTATGTGTGTATGTAATTATAGACACACAATATTTATATACATTTATTTACTCATTATTTCCCCAATTCGATTGAGGGTACCTTGGGGACAATCTCTTTCTTGCCTCATTTTATATCACAACCAATTAACACAGTGCCTAGGAAATAGTATGTGTTTAATGAACATTTATTGACAAACTGCATATGAACACACCCTTTCCTCTAGAAAAAGAATCTAGCCTTGTATTTATTAAGTTGACATTTTGTTTTCAAGCTTACATTTATGCCTATTAGTTTTCATTTTACTGGATTTAGCACAACGCTCTAGTCCAGCGGCCTCAAAGTTACATTTGGCCCACTAGGTCCCCAAGTGAGCCCTTTGACTGATAAAGGCCACACTTTAGAAGCTAGAGGGCCACATGTGGCTGCAAGGCTGCAGGTTCCCAGCCATGCAATCAAAACTCATTTTTGATCCAGAGTCTATCACCTTATATGTCTGTACCTCTCCCAGATTTGCATTATTGATCAGTCTCAAAAAGAACAACGTTCTCCTCTCTCATCTCTTTGGGTCGTCCTCCGTATTCCTCAACTCTGCCCCTTGGAATCACTTTTGTCCCTCAAGAAGCAACTTAAACGCCAACTTCTAAACTGTATTTCCTGATTTATCCCAACTCAGTTGCATTTAACTCTTTTCATTCATATTTTTCTAGGCTCTCATTATTTTTTTTCATGAACTTATAGAACAGACTACACGGGGCTCCTTCCTCAGCTAGCACTATCAACTTGGCTCTCCAAAGGGCAACTGACTAGTTCTCTTCTCAGGATCTTGGGTTTCTAATTCTGTGACTCATGAGTTCCCAGTCAGTGGCCTCCCAATTAATTTTAGCCAATTATATTAAATGTGTGTAAAACATTTAATAAAATAATGTTATAACAATGATTAATATGAAAACTTTCCAATTCCACCTATAAAAAAAAACAGATTAGAACATAGAACCCACAGTATAGATAGTAACTAGGAGGTGAATATAGATCCAAATTCAGAGAATGTCTATGACCAAATTTTAGAAGTTGCCCTAATTCCCACACATCCCCCAACCCTAATTCCATTTTTTTTATAAACACAAAGATCTCTCTCCTCAAAGTACTCATTATCCAGAACATCTTCAACACTACTGCTTCACTGTTGGACCTTGGATTTCCAAACTGGTTTCTTATTACAAATCTAGCTACCTCTTCCCACTGAATGTGGCCAATCCTCTTCAGCCATTTGTAAAATATTCCAAGTATCACATATTTACTTTCTTTTGATGATAAAACAAAGAAAAATATTTCATTCTTTCCAAATTGATTAAGACTTTGCTAATCCCCCAGTTTAAAATTATGGTTGAGCTAATTGATAAGATTTTCCATGTTTAACTGGTAGGCCTCTACCTTGATGAATAATTATGTAAATATCTTCTTAAAGAATGAAAACCCCATGTCAGTAGACTCTTGTATTTTTACATTTATACCTCCAATGTCTAATACATGGGAGGTGCTTAACAGATTCTTAGTGATTGATTAGTAAGGGTATTTAACCTTTCCCTAACTTCTATTACACAAATCAATCATTTTTCTAAATATATCTTACAACTATCATGATATTCTCAGTGCTCCCATAGTACAAAATAATGGCAAAAATTATAGTAATTGCTGCTGCTATTGTTGTAGTTTTCTGTGGTTATTAAAACTTGTGATTCTTTTGAAGAAGGGAAATCTCAGTGTGGAATTGTCTAGACCAGGTCAGAAAACGTAATGTTGTTCATAGTCACAGAGAGCTATTTCTATCACTGAGCAATTATTGCACTTGTCCATGGTTACACGGTAAGTGCATGTTAAAGGAGTGACTTGAATCCACATCTTTCCATACTCCTTTACTACAATATAAATATGAATACACCAGTAACATGCATAGTTTGTATTTATATAGCGATTTCAAATTGCTTTTTTTTTCTTTTGAACCTTAAAATAACTCTGGCTGGCCGGTAGGTACTAGAATTAATGACTATCCCAAATTTACTCTTTATTTCTCATGTCCTACTCTCTGCACTTAGGGTTAAGGGTAGAACCCATTGATTCTCATGGATTGTTCTCCATATTGGGAGAGTCTTCCCAGTCTCAATGCCCCATATGACTGAAACAAAGGTAGGATATGACTTCATGGGTTGGACTGCCCTTTAGTACCATATCACATCCTGCAAGTCAAAAAATTAAATACAACATAATGATGACTTTGCTGACATGAATATGTTGATATTCTGAATCACTTAATTGTCCTTTGAGAGAGACAGATCCACATAGATAAAGTCAGTGATCCTTAAATTATTGAAATATACTGGTCTTAGATCTGCAGTCCTATCCCTGCTTCATTCTTCAGGGAAAGAAGTCAGGCCAGGCTGTCTTTTAATATACTAAATTTCAGTTCCTCTGCCATCTGAAATACCTACCATGCCCTTCATGGCTTAACTCCATTAGAAATTGGACAGAATTCCTTAAGTATGCAGAGATATTGTGTCCTTTAATGAAAATCTTTTTTAATAATAAGTTATTTTGCAGTATAAAGTATTTACATTTTTTAAATTGACCTTGATAAACACACACACACACAAACAAACCCAATATGAGAATTCCCATATACAAAGGAGACATGAATACATATGAAACTAAACATGTAATGAAATTAAATTTGTTATTTCAATAGCTGAAATAAGAGACTACTTGCTTCTGATCTCAACTCAAATCCAATGATACAAGTAACGTTGGGTGGCAAGCAACATAGAGTGATGGACTTACATTCAGGCATAAACGAGTTCAAATTCTGCTTCAGCCATTTACCATCTGTGTAAGTCAGAGAAAATCTCTCAAGCTCATTTTCCTTATGTGCAAAATGAGAATAGAAATTGTACCTGTCTTACGTGGGTGGAAAGATGGGTGGCACGATGGATAGAATGTCAATCCTGGAATCAGAAAGACTCCTTTTTTGTGATTTCAAGTTTGACCTCAGATACTTACTATCTGTGTGACCTTGGGCAAGTCACTTAACCCTGTTTGCCTCAGTTTCTCCATATGAAAAATTATTTGGAAAAGGAAATGACAACCATTCTAGTATCTTTGACAAGAAAACCCCAAATGGGGTCATGAAGAGTCTGACATGACTCAGTAGCATCATCTTACAGGCTTATGAGGACCAAATTAAAGAACATCAGTAAAATATTTTGCTAATCATAAAGTGTTATTCAAGCCAGACTCTTGTTATATAGTAACATCCGTGTAATGGAAAGTGCCCTGGATTTGGACTCGGTTGGTTACTATCCTTTGTTCTCAAAGAGAACCAAAATGACAACACAATGATAAAGTCAAATTTTAATGTATGTGACTGTGGCTGATCAGACTAATACAAGCTTGGAATGCTCTACCACAGCCTGGATACAGATAGTCCATGGGAACATTTGGGGTGGATACTCTAAATTCACACATCCTACATTTCCTTTGAGCTGTTTTAATTCTGCTTTTCTTATAGACCACAGCACCTTTTCTGATGTGGGCATGCCATGCTCCAAAGTTCTTCAGAGTGTCCTTGTATCACCTCTTCTGACCACCATGTGATCACCTTCCCCATATAAATTCTCTATAAAACAGTCTTTTTAGCAAGCATATGTTTTGCATTTGAACAATGTGGCCAGCCCATCAAAGTTGTGCTCTCTGAAGCATAGTTTGGATGCTTGGAAGTTTAATTCTAGTAAGGACCTCAGCGTCTGATAGCTTTTCCTGCCAGATGATCTTCAGAATCTTCCTAAGACAGTTCATGTGGAAGTGATTCAGTTTCCCAACATGGTGCTTGTTGACTGTCCATGTTTCACAGGCGTACAAAAATGAGGTCAGCACAATGGCTCTGTAGATCTTTAGTTTGGTGGTCAGTCTAATGCCTCTTCTCTTTCATAATTTTCTTTGCAGCCTCCCAAACACTGAGCTAGGTGAGGTAGTGCGTGTATCAAACTCATCAATGTGTACATCCATGGAAAGTATACTACCAAGGTACGTGAACTTATCCACAGCATTCAAAACTTCTCCATTTTCTGTAACCAATGGTTCCATGTATCCATGGTATGGTGGCTTATGGAGCACCTGTGTTTTCTTGGTATTAATTGTTAGGCCAAAATTGGAACAGGAAGCATAGAATTAATCCACACTTTGCGGCATCTCAGCTTCAGAATCTGAATTTGGTGCACAATCATCTGCAAACAGAAAACCTTGCACCAACATTCCCTCCACTTTGGTCTTGGTTTGTAACCTTTTCAATTAAATGTAGCTTTTCAAACCAGACACTTGTTCATATGGTAACATCTATGCAATGAAAAGTGCCCTGGATTTGGAAACAGAGAATCTAGAAAATATGTTTACTTCTCTGGGACTCATTTCATCATTCAAAAAAAATGAAAGGGAAGAATCAGATGCCATCCTAAGGACTTTCTACCTGTAAGTCTATGACACTATGGAACATTTTGGGCCTCATTTTTCTTACTTATTGAGTTTATTTATTTTCAGTTTTTAACAATCATTTCCAAAATATTTGAAGTTCCAAACTTTCTCCTCATCTCTCCCCTACCGCTACTCCAAGTTGGCATGCATTCTGATTGCCACTTCCCCTGATCTACCTTACATTTTATCACTCTCCCTCTTATCCCCTTGTCTTTACTTTCTTGAAGGGCAAGATAGATTTCTATACCCCATTGTTGGTATCAGTTAATACCCAGTTGAATACAAAACATTTTTTAACATTTGTTTTTAAAACTTTGAGATCCCAATTCTCTCCCTTTTTTCCTCCCCCTTCAACCCCATTGAGAAGGCAAGCAATTCCATATAGGTTATACATGTATAGTTATACAAAATACTTCCATAAGAGTCATGTTGTGAAAGACTAACCATATTTCCCTCCATCCTATCCCAATCTCAAAGTGGTTTCTTATTATGTAAATTGCTACTTCTATTGCATAACCCTAAATGTGCACTTTGAGGCTGTTTGGAAGCATTTATAAAGAACAGAAATGGTGTAAGGACATGCAAGTTACCTCTAGGAAGCTATAGTTGGCATAAGGCAATGTCTAAAGGAAAGGGGATGACTTATACTGGTAGGTCAAATCATTGGATTTTAAAAGGTAGAATGACAAATATTCTCATAGCTAAAGGCAGTCAGGATACACTCCCATTTATTCAATGCGCGCACACACACACACACAGACACACATACACATGCATTTTTGTATCAGCAAAGAAGATGTAGTTTGGGTTAAAATGAATAATTTTGATCTAAAGGAAATTTCAGAAAGATCCTCTGATCTAAAGTGACCTTCTGGGTGATACCTCTCTAAGTCCCACTACTGCCTCCTTTTCCAAAGTTTTTTCAGATTTCTTTTGCTGGTAAGAGGGGAAGCTGGCAAATGGGAACCCTGGGCAGGGGGAAAGTGAAAGAAATGGATGAAAAGTCATGACACTCAGAGAACATGGCTACAGTGTTGAAATGAGCAGAAAAAACAATGGGAAAAGAAGAGCATCTGCTGCCATCTCACTCCCTACCCAGAAAAACCCCATCACGGAGGCTTCCTGTCTCATCCTCCAGTCTTCAGCTCAGCACTTCTCCACTTAGGTTCTGGCTTCCAGCCAAAGCACCAAAGGGAATATCTCCATTCAGCTGATTTGTAGCTTTCCTGAGCTTGATATCTTGAGCCTAGAGAGCTGCTGTCACAGAGTAAATCAACATCTAGGCTACTGCCATAAGTCACTGGTGAGATGTCAATTACCAGTGGTACTTTGCCATTGTTAATTGCAAAATAAACAAGATCTGGACTCTCCTGCTTCTACCCTTGAGCTGTCTTCCCCATCACCTCTGTAAAACTGCACTTCAAGAAATTTACTGGTATTTGTAAAATAATTTTAAAATCTTTATATCACAAAGGGACCTTAGATATCATATAATACAACCTGATCTTCTTACATTTAGTGATCACTGAGAATCAATGTGAGATAGTGGATAGGGAGCTGTGTTCAAGTCTTGTCCTTCCTCCCTCTTGGCTGAGGGAGCAGAGACAAGTAGCTTCATCTCATAGTGCTAAAAAAAATTCTCCAAGTATTGAAGTTGCAGAGAAAGTGTCTCCTTGCAGTAGTAGAGGGCATTCCCTCTCCCAGGAATTATCTAAAATCCAATGAAATGCTGGTCCTTTGTCTCTGTCTTTTTAAATAATGATAATGACAACAAAAGTGACATTTATATAAGACTTTAAGATCAACATACACTATTTCCTTCCACTCTTCTGCCTCCTAGAATCCCTTCCTCACTTGCCTCTACAAGCAGCTCAAGGATGGCAGGATGTGTGATTTTATCCCCCCAGATAGGAATACCTTCTTCCATATCTTTGACTTATTGTTCATTTATTTGATATATATGAACATGTACTCTCCTTATTAAAATGTCAGCTCACTGAGGGTAGGATTTATTTTACTTTCTATATATTTCTAATATTAAGATAGTACAGATCATTTATCTAATTTTTTCACAGCTACTTAGTTGATTTCATCTCATCTTCCTCATTAGAATACAAGTTACTTTTCCTCAGGGTATGGTTTTTTCCCACTTGTTTTTTTCTGTGCCTATCAATCATTAATTAGAGCAGTGTCTGGTTCATCATCAATACTTAATAAGTGCTCCATAATTGACTGGCACATAAGCGGTATTTCATGAATTCTTGTTCACTGAGGGCAGAGAGCTGAAATTACTTTCCCAAGGTCATGTAGATAGCCAGTATCAGAACTTGGAAGGAATTGAAAATGTCTAAAATATAATTCTAAGGTGGCTTGCCTTACATTGCTGCCTCTTCAAGTTATTCCATTTGGTTGTTAACACACTAGATATGAAGTGAGAAAAAGTTGGTTTAGAATTCTGCCTCCCAATATCCCTTGGCAGGTGATCACAGTTTTCTCACTTCCCTTCTCTGAGGCTCCATTATATGCCCTTTCCATCTATTATTACTGTTTTATCTTCCATAATAAAAGTATAATGCTAGGTATATAGACTATCACAGAAGATTGTTGATATAATCAAATGAGATACTGGATGAAATAGGATTTTGATTGTTTCATTAATTTTTTTTTTGTTTGCTTGTTTTTGCTTTAATAGTTGCATCAGTATTAGTTATTTTGTTTGTTTCAACTGAACCAGTGGTTTCCTCAGTGTGGGGAACTCCCACTTTTGGACACTTCCTGTGCTAGTACAGATCTACAACTGGTTGGAATGTATATTCTTAAAGAGGTACCCTGAGCACTGAGAAGGTATATAAATGACTTACTCATGGTCATGAAAAATGAAGACTCAAACCCATCTTCCTATTTCCAAAACCAATATTCTCTCTACCAAGGAATTTGGCTTTCCCCACCATGTCTTATTATGTAAATTGCTACTTCTATACCTATGAAGACTCTTCTTTTTTATTATAGCACAGTGGTACCAGATGGATAATCAATTATTCTAGATATTCGGGTTGGGGGAGCAGCGAAATGAGCCAGCCTTCCTTCTTATCCAAACTTGAAATGAATTCACATTTTTCCTTCCTTAAAGGACTTCAGACAACTGTTTTTTTTTTTCTTCCATTACTTTTCATCTTCTGCCCTTCCTCGCTCCAGCTGGTACCAAACATGTGGCAGTGCCAAAGATCTAAAAAAATACATATCTGCTGTTGCATGATTTCTGCCTGGACAAGAAGCAGATGTCTTGGAATCTTTCCAAGTGGACCTGTTCCAACAGGAGTTCAAGTAGAACTCCTGAGACATAGAAAGTTTAGGGGACTCAGATAAGTATCAGGATTTGCATGTTCACTAGGAATTGAAGCACACACAATATGCTCCTAGATGATGTTTTTTTCAAAACTTTGCCCATGTCATAGGAGTTTATTAATTAATATTTAATACTTATAATATATCATAGTAAGATATATACAAATATATATATATATAAACTCCTGACAGTGTGTATATGTATATATGTTTATCTGTTTGTAGGCATGTGTGGATATATATCTATACACATACATATGCGTATATATACATATACATATACACATAGATAAATGTGTGTCCATATATATGTAAATACCCGCATATATAATGCACACACACTCTGTATACACACATAAACAAACATATACATGCAAATATGTGTATATGCATACATATGCATATACATGCATGTATATATACATATATATTTCATATATAGAAAACAACAACTACAGATGCAAACTATAGAAAATTTACACTTTGAATATTAGGAAGGACTTTGATACAGCATGATTCAGTGGGAAGAGGATTCATTTTGGGTTGAATGAATGTTTCTGTCACTATTCTATAGCATTCACCAAATCATCTCCAATCTATAAGCCTAAATTTCAGCATCTTTCAAATAAGAGAGTTTGACTAGATGACCTCTGAAGTCCCAAACAGCTCTAAATCAATGAATTTATGACACTCACATTTAACCTAAGTTTATTTCATTTGAAATGTCTACATTCATGGTTCAGGTCTCTGAAACCACAAAGGACAAGTGTACTTCCATTTCATTGAAGTAACAATATAAACACTTGAATATAGCTATTCTATCACCCATAAGCCTTCTTTACTCCAAGACAGTATCCCTACTTCCTTCAAGTGATCCTTAAGTGAAACAGACTGAAGACAATATAACATCCTCAGTGTTCTCCAGTTGATCAATGCCACTCCTAAATGGTTTTGCCAAGAACTGAAAGATAATATGCCAAGCATGGTCACCATAGGGCAGAGGTCAGCAGAATTATCTCTTTTTATTATAACTATGGTGTTTTTTTTCCTACGGATGGGAACCTTATTGACAAAATATTAACTGAACAATTATGATATTGATTGTCAATGGATATCAGTAATATCCTAACAATTATCAGGCTCTATTATGTTCTACTCAAGATATTTTTCTTCAATTAATTTGAATTTCTTAAAGCAAAACAATCTAGAGGAGATTTCATACCATCTCCCATTTTGCATCAAGTATAAAAATTCAATCGGTTAGAAGCTAAATGTAGGTAACTAAATTTGAATTTGTTGATGGAGTACTATTTTTGAAATGGGTCTAAAGTTACATTTTATTGATTTACTTAAAAATTCCAGATAAAATAAGAAGTTAAGAAAAAAGTGAATTGTAGCCATCTATCCTTTTTTGATAGCCTATTTGAATTGGCTCACAAATTGAAATACTCTAACTTTGAATAATTATATATGTGTGTATACACACACATACACACATACATACATATGTACATATGTGTATGTGTTTGTGTGTGCATATATGTGTATGTATATAAAGTTACAGTGTGATGACATAAAAATATCACTGGATTTGAAGTCAGAGAATGAAGATTTCCCTTCTCATTTTTCTACCGACTCCTTGTGTAACCCTGGGTAATTCACTTACCCTCATTCAATCTTAATTTATTCATCAGTGAAATGAAGTAATTAGACTGGGTAGAAAGTAGAAATACTTTCAAGTAAGACCACAATCATTGATTGATCTGTTACTATATGTTAAGAACTGTGCTAATTTCCAATTATTTTTTAAAAGATAAAAGCATAAAAGGTCTTATTCTAATGGCACAGAACATGGAAAAATTTCACATACAAGTTACATACAAATTAAATAGAAGTTAATTTCAGCAATAAATGTATAATCTTATAAACTCAGAATGATTTCTGTCCCATTACATGACCTTTCCATCTATTATTACCTCACAATGTACACTTAATGCATGCTCTCATATAATGTTTAAACCACTAGTTCATGGATGTCCACATTTTGTGCTTGGTTATTAAACTTTTTCTAACTTTGAAGATATTTATGCATCCCAGAAACATCTATCTTAAAGTAATAAACCTTTTGGAGACAGGTATTGTGGTCAACTTCATCTGCAAAAAGATTTGTGGGGTATCACATGGTAACAGAGGAAGGCACAGGAAGTGGAAGGGAATATGCATTTATATATCACCTACTATGTGCCAGGCACTGCACTAAGTACTTTACAAATATATCATTTGCTTGTCACCTGGATTTAGTGCCTTAAAAATTTTTGAATAAATTTATGGTTTATTAAAATATTCCTCTAATTTACAATTCTTTACCATTTTTATATCATAGACCCCTTTGGCAATCTGATGAAGTTGGAAAATACAATTAAGAAAATTTTTTTTTTCCCAAAGGTAAAATGTAACATAGCATTATAAAGGAAGAATGAAATACGTATATTGGAAAAAAAATGTTCAAGAACCCCTGTTCTAAATTTTCCAACTCCAAATCAATACTGAGTAGATTAAGACTGAGGCAAATAATACAAATGAACATCCCAGAATGATTGCTTTCTAGTTACCAGCCCTTTGAGAGTAGGAATGAGCCCTTTTTTTGCTCTACAACCTCAACATCCAGTGCAAAGGCCATGTGTAGTATGCTTCCTAGTTGTGTGACCTTGAGCATATGATTCAATTCCTGTTTTCCTCAGTTTCCTCAACTGTAAAATGAAAATAATAGCATGGAGTGATAGTGAGAAGCAAATGAAATAATACTTGGAAAGTGTATAGCATGGCTTCTGACACACAGTAGGCACTATAGTAATGTTTATTCCTTTCTATTTTTCCCTTTACTGAATGCATACTCCTTAATTGTATTACACTTAATACTTGTATTAATAATGCATTTTTGCCTGTTGTTAATAGAATTTTACTTCTTAGTGGGAAGATCTTTCCCATTCATTAATAGACCCATGTGACCTGCTTACATCACATGGAAGCCTGAGCCACATGAGTCTAAGTCACATGAAGCAGGAAGGGTGGGACAGGACGAGGCAGAGCTAGAGCTGAACTGAGAGGAAGTGAGTCATTAGAGCAGTCAGAACTAGGAAGGATGAAGGCAGCTGGCTAGCGTGAGTGAAAGAGCTTGCTTGTGATTTTGTTTAATGGAGCGGCTTTGTGGGAAGCCTAGCAGGGGGTAGACTTGGGAATGGTGTTGTCCTCTGCATTGTTACTGTGTATCCATTTTTGTTACTATGATGGATTTGGCTTTCTGGTGTCTGGATAAATGTTTTGATTCTGTCTTTCGTGTGGAGAATCTGTGGCATTTCGTGATTCAGAATTAATGCCAAGATATTCATGGCCTCCATAGGCACTGTGAATATTCTGTTGATGCTACAACACTAAAGGGCAGTGATCTTAGACTTAGTTTCTTCATATGTAAAATGAGGTGGTTGAACTACCTAAACTATAGAGTCCCTTCTAAATCTATATCATTTTACTTTTGGGGTGAGATACTTTTCGAAGCTTAATTGCTGCCTATTCTCAGCATTTCACACAAGTGTGCACACACATGCTATCACCCACAACATTTTTTAAAATCTCCTGACAAGTAAGGACAGACCGTTCTTTGTCATTATATGCTTGGCATCGGTGGAAAAGACATAATAAATAGGTGCTTAAAGGATACTTTGTATTTCATAGTTGCTTTTTTCTAGTTCTTGTCATACTTCAAGGGGACTGAAGAATGCAGCACCTGCTTAAAGCCTAGAAAACAGCATAGCAGGATTTTGTTCCCCAGAGGTGGCTGTCAAACAAGTGACTTCACCTGCCATTATGGCTGCAGAAAGTGAGCATGTGTGGAAGGCAATATGGCAGCTGCTGAGCAAAGGACTGGATATTATGTGGCATGTAATTACATTGTGAGCCAAGATAAACATGTGATTTATATTGTCACAGTGTGTTCAAGGTGTGTAATTATACACAGTCCCAAGTGAAGCTCCAGCCAATTGTATTCTAATAAGAATTTTTTTTCAAGTTTGCTACATTTTGAAGAATAATTTAACCAGATTTTTCAACTTTCCTTTAAATTCCTTATGTGATGTATATGCCTTATGTGATGAACTATAGAAAATCTTATAAATTCATTTAATAAAACATACATATTTTTCTACTATATTTGACATCTCTAATTTCAGTACAAGCAAAGTAATTTTAATTTTATTTCTTATCAAATCATATCTAGACTTTGAATCCTCTTGAAGGGGTATGATACACTTGGTCCAAAAAATAAAATAAAACAAAACAAAATGTTCTTTTTACTCATAGTGATAGAAGGAATATTTGCAGCTCAAACAATACATGATGGGCTCTCCAATTTCCTTTTTACAGTCATTCTCACTTTTTATTCTATCATGCCTAATATGGCCCAATACCCCATTTGTGTAGTTTCCCATCTTTCTACAAGATGGATGAGTAGGCTTAATGTTACAGGATGATAATAATGAAATAACTGGGTTCTGGGCTGAACAGAATAACTAGTATATGTCACATAAGCCCAGGCATCTGTCAGTCCTTCTCAATCATTTGTCATTTGTTCAATTGCTAATTACTTCAATCAAAATTGTCTACCATGGAATATATTTTCCGGGAGTTATTTTTCATACTCTCTAAGTTAAAAATCAGTGTGATATGGTGGTAGTCAAATACAGCTGAAATAGATTTCCATTTTTCCACTTTCAGAATGGGGAAATGTCTCTTTCACCTAATTTGAAAGTGTCTGAAGAAGATTATATTACTTATGAAATAGTAATAAAAAACATAGCCTCTGAATAGTAGAACCCGAAGAATTAGGATAAGTCCCTATTACTTAAAGCAAATGCTTTAACCATCTGTTTCAGCAAAATCTCAGTTCCAAGTGCTCAATCAAGGAATTATTAATGTTTTTACTCCAATAAATATATTTAAGTATTTTTCTGTCTTTCAGAGCTTAAATAGAAGACTGACAGATTTTTAAAACATATTTGGAGTTAGGTACTTCCAAATTTTCACAAATAATTTTAGTGTTAATAACTACATTTATCCAGAGAAAATCCCCAGTTTGAAAATATCCCATGACCTTGTTACTCTTGATGCATGTGCATCTGTTTTTAAGAATATGAATAATTAAGCATTCAGGATTAAAAGAGAGTAGTCTAGGAGTCTACCAAATAACACTGAATATACCAGATAACTGTATAATTTAAAATTAACCTGTTACTACTGTCAAACTAAAAAAAATTATGCATGCATTTCTCCTAAATTATTATGCCTCTATAATCTTTAAACACCAAACAGCTATTCAGTCATCTATTCATCAATCTATTTATTCAAGAATTCACAGAGAACTTGGCATGTGTATTACCCTTTGAAAATATCAATATATACTCAACCCTGTGCTAATGTGTGAGGGGAAGCTACTGTGGGGAAAGCTGAATTGGCCTCTCACTTTGATCAGCTCTATTTGGGAGAGGGATAGATGGGTGATTACTGGGAGCTAGCAAATGTTCACTAATAGACTGCTCATGATTTATTGGAAGTTAAAATCACCACTGATGCTGACCTACTTGATACAGACCCTCACAGTATATAAGTTACTGTGGACTTGCAAGAGAAGACTACTGAGGTCAACTCTCAATTCTGTGATTGCATGTTTCTGACAAATGTGGATTTACCAAGCAATGAATCAAAACCTCTAATAGATATTTAGCTGTTTCAGGGACTATGTTAAGGATTGCACCCTTTGGTTTCATCATTGATTGAATGAACATTCAATCATCATTTTGCCTAAAAGCATATTGCTTTATTGCTATTAACAATATTAATTGTCATTTTCATACTGTTTAAGGTTTTCAGTGTACTTTATGTATATCATGTCATTTGATCTGCAAAACAATTTTGAAACCTAAGTACTATATACTTAGTTCTATACATACTATATATACTATATACTATATACTTAGTTCTATTGGTATACTAATAAGTACTATTAATATCCTCATTTTTTCAAATAAGGAAACAAAGATTGAAAACATAAAATGACTTGCCCAGGGTCACACAGATAGTAAATATATGAGACAGGATTTTAAAGAAGTCTTCCTGATTCCAAGATCCAAACCCTCCAATGAATCAACCTAGTTGCCCATTTACTAGTGAGCCTGGAATTTAAGAATATCTGAAAAGACAAACCTACTTCAGCTGAAGTAGCAAATTTGTACATATTGTATATAGTAGGATAAAAATGTAAAAAGAAAAAAACTTGCACTACATCTTTAAGGACATCCTGTGGAGGTTTATGTAAAATTTATAGAAGATATATAAGCTAGGGAATCATTATTTGCAGCTCAGAGGGTCAAGAAAGACTTCATATAGAAGGAGGCCCTGGAGCTGTCCATAAATAAAGAGTGCTGATATAGATGTCAAACGAAGGGAAAGTCTCTAAGTTCCCATTAGTGACCCTGAAGTCTGCTTCCAAAAGTCAACCTGGTCAAGATTCTTATTAATGAATTGGAAGGAGAAATTTGAGGAATGCTTATCAAATTGGTATAGGACACAAAAGGAAAGGAATGCTTGCTAATATTTTTCATGACAAAGAATATTTTTAAAATCTTCAGCTCTGGCTTGGGCCTGATTCAAATGATAAAATTTAATATAGATCAATAAATAAACCGGTAAGTTATACTAAGTGCCTGTTACGTTTCAAGAATTGTGCTAGGGCCTGGGGGTTCAAAAGTAAAATTAGAGCATTTCCTGCCTTTTTGATGGTCATGTTCTGTTGAGAGAAACAAAGGAAACTGGAGCATACGAGTTAATACGGAATATGTACAAAATAAATACGAAGGGATTTCATGAGGAGGAAATAATGAATCCAAGAAATTCCCCATTTAAGCAGGAGGTGGTGCTTGAACTGCTCTCTAGGAAAAACCAAGCAACAAAACCAACTAGGAAGAGAATCCATCAATTAGTCTTAAAAAATCTAGAATTATGCTATATACATATATACATATGCAATATATACACATATATGTGTATTATATATATATATATATGTATATATATGGGTAGAAAAGATTATGCAAAGAAAAGGACAGAGATTTTCATTATAGAAGAATTGGGGGAAATGAGTTGAGAGTTCTCAGAGGGAGGACTTGATTTAAATCCCCAGTGTGCCAATTGCCATGTCACTTTTCGAAAATTACTTATCCTCTCTGGTCACCAGTTTTCTCAATTGCTAAATTGGAGTAAATAGCTTCTATTTTCTTTCCATTTAATTCTATATTTTCTGATCTTCTTAACTATAAAGTCCCTGAATCAATCTTGTGATGTGAATGTGATAAAAGCAACTCTGGTTTCAAGTTACATTAATAGAATTAGTATGCCCTAATTTAATATCTTAGACTGGTGAGTCATAAATAACTGTCTAACTTTAACATGTAAGAAGAGTTCTACTGAAACAGGAAGCAAGAATATAAGTTTCTGCAATTTCATTGCCAACAATCTTTTATGGTAAATTTGAACTATCTTGGTCATTTCAGTTCATTTCAAGGAAATGTTATTTTACTGTTATGATGATTCTTTTCAATAATTCTAATCAATATCCTTCTAAAACTTATTTAACAACACTAGACAGCTGTTTGAGGCTTAGATAAGTTGAAAGCCACCCTATTATCACACAGTTACTTGGAGAATGAGAATTTGAGCCCAGATCCTGATTCTAACACAATGCACCATCCCCTGATTCTTCTCTGACAATAATGCTCTAAATCACTGTATGAGTAAAAGCACCCCCCCCCAAAAAAAATCTTGGGTTCTCTAAGGGATTCAGAGAGGAGAAAAATAAGATTACTCCATTTGAGAAAGGTCTCTTAGAGGTGGAGAGTTGCCTACTAGCACCATAATCTAGTGCTGAAAGGCTCCTCCTTCAAACTTAGCATTTTGCAATTGAGTAAAATGGCCTAGAACAGTTAAGTTCCTTGCTCAGAGTTACAGAGTGTTAGAAACGGAATTTGAACTCAGATCCACTGACTCTAGGGCATGAAATCTTTCCCTGTACCACAACGGACATGGAAGAAGTAGAATTTGAAAGGAGGAAAAAAAGTCATTTCAAGATGTGAGAAGAGTCAGATCAAAGGCTTAAAGTGAGGGAGGAGATGAGAAAGGGTGAACAATAGGAAGTATGTCTGGCTTGAGCCAAAATATTTGTAGAGAATAGGGAGGAAAAGTTGAGTAGAAAAGGTTGAGGGAGAGACTGGAATCTAGGCTGAGAAGTTTCCACATCTACAGTCACTTAACATTCATGTGACATTCTTGAGAAGACAAACATTATAATGTAATCTGTATTTGAAGAATATACTTTTTTTCTTACAAGAAAGCAGAACATAGCAATGTAATTATTATCCATGGTAAATAGATAAAATATAGTGAATCTGAAAAAAAGTAACTGACATTTGTAAAAATGATTTAAAGATGGAAAGAACTTTCCCATATGTTTGATATATACACAGAGTGTACGTATGTATACTTATACGTGTGTATATGTATTGTATACGTAAAACATACAAGTATGATGATCATATGTAATGTGAAAATACAAACATAAATGTACATCTACATGTATGTGTATTTATACATACACATGAATACCTCATTTCAATCTCACAAGGAACTGGTAACAGGTGCTATAGGAATTATGCCATCACTCAGTCAACAGTAACTTATTAAACACCTATTATTTGCCTGGAACAAGAAGCATGCTCAGCTCTGGAGGTAGAAAGATAACAATGAATGAAACTGGTCCTCAAGGAGCTTATATTCTATATGAGGACAAACGTGTGTGTATGGATGTATGTATGTGTGTATAAGTGCATATACATATATATATATATGTTGTGTGTGTATAACAACATATATACAAAATAAAATCAAGTTCATATTCTTGAGAAGGATATTAGCACGAGCATTTCCATAAAAGGGTGGTGACTGAGTTGAACATTGAAATAAACTAAGGTTTCTTTGTGTATCTCTATTTCATACTTTTTCATGGTCACACAGGTAGTGAATAGCATAGAAAGAATTTAAACCTAGATCTTCCTCCATCCAAGTCCAACACACAATCATGTATGCTACACAGAAGAAAGTTAATCCAATTATGACAGAAATAATTAGTTTTGCTTGACCAAATATTATGTATATGCATGGGTTATTAGACTTGCTATGAAAGATTCATCATTTTAATTGCATCTAGATGGGTCAGATGGAGTCAGAACCTTCAGAAAGAAAAGGTGGTTAGGAGTCCATCATCAAGATCCATTTTGAAGTGATTATGATCAGAATTAGAGAAGTATCAATGTATCTCTGTTTTTATCTGTTTCAATTTCTGTCTCTGTCTCCTTTCTATCTCTGTGTCTCTATCTCTCTGTACTTCTGTTTCTTTTTGTCTCTTTCTCTTTCTGTCTCTCTCTGACAAATTTTTATTACCCATGAGATTTTGTTTCTCACTTGAACAGTCATTACACATGAGGGCATCATCCATACAATAGATTTCCAGATCTAGCATGAAATATAGAAGGAAAAAAAAATTAAAAATGGTATTTTTTATTAATTCATTGAAAACTTAGACTGCACACTCAACATGTTCCCCTTTTGTGAGTCCTCCACCTCCTTTAAATATTTAGATAACAGTCGGCCCTTGCCTCTGAAGACACATGTGCATATGTGTGTATGTGTGCATGTATGTATTCATATATTGTATTATTCTTCAAGCATATCAGACTTGTGACCCCCTATGAGATTTTATTGGCAAAAATACTGGACAGGGTTTTTTTTAAATTTCCTTCGCCTTTAGCAAAGAGCGATTAAAATATTTGCCAAAGATGACAAAGCTGGTGAATCTCTGAGGGTGCATTTTTCCCTAGGTTTTCCTGACCCCAGGCCAAGCACTCTATCCACTAAATGGCTCCTGAATACATACATACTCCTGTATATATAGACATATGCATGTGTATATATGTAAATTCATTTTGTTTATCCATCCATATATTTGTTTATGTATTAATACTTGCCTACCTCATTCTAATATGTGCTCCTTAAGCACAGGGATTGTTTTTGAAGAGTGTCTGACAAAAAACCAAGAAATCAACCAATGCTTGTTTCTTCTAATTGACTGCAGTTACAACAAACTTCTTGAAAGCGGGCTTTTTTTTCCCTTCTTAATTGATTCCATCTAGGTTATGCTGTATATGTGACTTTCCTTTTATAACAGGTTATTTGCCTTTTCTTTTGGATGGCACAACTAAGCCTCTGAGTTGAGAATATGGAGCATAATTTAAGAGTGAATAGTTTCCCTCACAGGGTGAGTTTATTTGCATTCATCAGACATTCTGTCCATTTATATTGAAAGCTCACAGACCAATTCCAGACAAACACTCTTGTTCTCCTAATGGCTGTACAGAATGCAGTACACATTTGAGAAGACATTCCCTCTTAGCACAATTTCTCACATGAATCACCCAGCGATGGCAATTGATGCTTTTACTGAGAGATATTCACTACATGTTTTGTCATGTTTTCTTCATTCGATTTGAGAGGGAGAAAGCAGATAAAAGATAACTAGTGTTTGTAAAAAATAAAAATAAAAAATAAAAGCTGAATGGGGCACTAAGTATAGGTAATTATACCACCCACAACAGAAACCAGAGACCAGAGAAGTAGTGGTCTTTGGACTTACTCATTAATATGTAGGAAACTAAATTTGCTCTCTGAACATAAGATTCATCTTCTGTGAAATAAGGATAATAACATATTTAGCCCTTACATGATGGCAGTGCTATACAACTCAGATAATTAGATGATGTATGCAAAGGCTTTAAAAACTTTATTAAAATTATATAAGGATAGGAGGAGAAGGAATAGTAGTATTCATCATCATTCAACATCAAAATCCTGATGAGAAATACTGAAAAATAGACAATCATTTTCCTTTAATCTTGCATGGATTATGAGAGTGAAAGCTCCATCTATTTCAATGTTACTGAATTCCAATCTATTGCATTCAATTAAGCACCTCTTAAGTATATCACATAGTAGTGCTGGCTGGTAAAGATAAGAAGAACTTCATGGGACCATGCCTGCCTCCAAGGTGTTTTACTTCCTACTGAGAGGACACAGCATGTCAATGATCAATAAACACAAATTATAGACAGCAAATAAATAATCTATTACATTTCCACAACCATTTATTAGGGGCCTGCTTTGTACCAATCACAGTCCAGTTTATCAGATTTACAAATATAAATGCAAAGTCATTTGGGAAGATCAGAGAGTGTTTGCAACAGGGAATAGGTGGCAGGAATGTATTCTTTGGAATATGGAACCTTAGCTGAACCTTAAAGATTCTCGAGACTAGAAAATGGATTTTTTAGAGCTCTATGGAGTAGAAGCTGATTTGTATACTAGGAATCTATAGTGGCTTACAAGGGTGACATCAAATTAAAATTAAAATGAGGGCCATGAAATCTTCATACAGATCCCTGTGGACTGCAAACTGGCAAACATGTGTTAACATCAGCTATGTTCTATTTTATTTGTATTTGTTTCATTAAATATTTCCCAATTACATTTTAATCTTGCTCACATCACACTCAGAAATATTGCTGATCTGCAGAAAACTACATTTGTGATACTGCTAGCATAAAGCAATACTGCTGTGGTCAACCAAAGAGATACCATGGTACCAGAAAAAGCACAATGGCAACAATATCAAATTATCATCATGGACCTGCTACCATAAAGCTATGAAACCATGAGTCATGTATTCATCTCTTCTCTAAAATGAATAAGTATACAATTAGAGAGAAGTGTGAAAAATCAAATTAAATTGTGTTTTTTAGCAGCTGAGCAAAGCAGGATAACCACAACATGAGTCAGAGAAGCTTTCATATCAGAGGTTTTAACACGACATCAAATTTTATATCTCTGTTGTAAATGGCCTCAAACACTAAGTCCTTGGATTGAATAAAGAGTGATGCTAATAGAGAAAATGAGCAGTTGATTGCCACTCAAAGAATGAATCTCATGAGCTCCTCTCTCTATCTCAATTTTGACCTGAGATCTCATTGATTTGGATATTTCCTTTGATGACACATTATATTAATATGTACGTTATTCTTGTGATCCAAATTCTCTAATGGAACCTTGATTTCATAATTTAGATGTTGTTCAAAGGATGCAGACAACAGTGCAACTAGACCTTCCAGTCCTGTACAATGCTTTTCCATGTCCTCCCACAAGTATTCATTTGCCTTCCCCAAGAGCTCATTGGACCAAATTTAAATGGAAGCAGAATCTGGAGGACTATGTTCTAGTCCTTCCATTTGAAAACATGTTCCAGACATTGGGAAATTGTTAAAAAAAAACAAAACCTGGGCTAATTTTCTTCATCTATCCAATAATATTAATAATATTGTCTAGATCTGCCCATTCTGTGCATTTTTGTGTATACCTTGTCAAAAGTTGCCAAAGGGGGTTCAGACAGCTTATGAGGAGGTACCTGGTTTTCCTTTTGCATTGTGGAGCTGCCAAAGGTACACTCATACTGGCCATCCATTAAACTTTAATTCTCCCTTGTAAACAGATCTTTTCTTCCCACTACAACATTTTCTTGACAGTGTGTTTTATATCATTTTTTCTAAGTTTCTCATTTGCAACATCATGTCCCCATTACATGTCCTCTTTGCTACTTGGGAGTCTCCAGAAATTATAACAAAGTTGACTTGAATATGTACGAGGAAGGATCAACCTGGTACTCTGTTGCAATTATCATTTATAATTGTATATTTGGATAATAACGGTCAATTCCAATGACATTTTAAAAAATCACATAGGTCCATAAAAGGATAGGTAGGTATAGGAGTGCATACAGTACTAGGCCTGGAGTCAAGGAAGACATGAGTTCAAATCGAGCCTCAGACACTTACCAGCTGTGTGATCCTGGACAAGACAATAAATTCTCTTTGCTTTAGTTTCTTTGTCTGTAAAATGAACTGAAGAAGGAAATGGAAAACCATCCCAGGACTTTTGCAAAAAACCTCAAATGATGTAATGAAGATTTGGACATGACTTACAAGACTAAACAACCAAGTTAATGAAGGTAATTGAGTATATGTTATAGGAATAAAAGTTAAAGGAAGTGGTAATAGTAAGTTTGAGGATGATGTGACATAGATACCTCATGAAAACTGCGAAGTATTTGAAGGATGGCCATATGGGAAAAAAATACTTTGACTTTTTTCTGCTTGATCACAGAGGGATAAACCAAAAAGTGATGGGAATGAGAGCTTCCACAAAGGAAACTCATGCTTGATGCCAGAAAAAGCAAACAACAACCGCAAGCAGTAACAGGAGAAAATCTCCCTAATATTGAGTTATCCAAAAGTGAAAAGAGATCCTCTAGATCCCATCCCCCAATCTAAGCACTCCTAAATGAAGAGAATCTAGCAGAGGCTGAATAGAAGTTATTCAAGTACTCTAAATCATAGTGGGTCCTTTTCAGTTTTAAGATAAACTAATATCTAATAAGGTTGATGCTACTCTAAATTCTATAATTCTCTGATTCTTTTAGTCTAAAGATCTATTGAGCACTAATTTTGCTAGTAACTCCCTCTTCCCTGCTTTCTCCATCTCTGTCTCTTTCCTCATGAAAATATCTTTTTCCAGATTAAATAATATCAAAGCCCTTTATTTGGGTAGTTTTTTTTTTCAAACTAAGTGGTACCCTTAATTGGAAACTATTACTAAAGAAGCCAATGGAGAGAAAGGATATTTTTCATGAGAATCATGTTGTCATTCATTTCCATTTCATAAAGTACATATCTCCCACTGGAAATCTTGCCCTAGAATCAGTGTTTTTGGAAGTTTATTTTTTTCAACTTTTGATGCATGGATGGATTCTCTTCCATTAAATCTTAACAGGAATACATCCCCTCAACCGCACATCTTACACTTACCATGTATAAAAAATGATCATTTTTTCTCCTTTCTGACTGATCCTAAAAGGTTGCAAACACTGGCCAACAGCAGATTCAGAAAGCTCCCTCGAGCATTACCCCACTGTAACCAATAATGCTTGAACCTGAAGCCAAAAGATTTCTTATGGTATCGCAAGGAAGATGTTTCCCAAGGCCCAAGGAATAAACACAATAAACATCACAACCTCTTATTAGATTCCTAAGTCCCTCCAAGATAAAGCTCATTATAGAGATTTACTTCTTTTAAAATATTTATTCAGTTTAAACCAGTCGAATGTGACATTTCATTCTCCTGGGTATACTAGTTTACCAATTTGTAATTCTTTATTATATTGAGTCAAGAAGCAATGATCTAGGGTATGGGAAATATGTTTTCATCTACAAAAAAAAAAATTATAAAAAAGCAAATAAGGATTAGGGCATAAACGTTTTTTTTAATCCAAAAGCACTGAAAACAGTAGGATGCCCTTTTATACTAACTATGTCTGGGAAAGAATGAACTACGTGCTGAGCCAGAAACATAAATGGCTCTGATAACATTAGAGTCGAAAACCTTTATTTACATTCACTCAGTGTGAGTGCTAGCTTCCATATGGTCAACCCATACATTATGGCTCTGTTGGGAAGGTTAATAGGTTATCCAGCTCTTCTCACATTAATTATATTCTGTAGGCAGCCATTAGACTCTGTTCAGTTTTCTTTATCTTTTGAGCCTACCTGAACTATCATCCCTCTTGACACATGGACAAATTGTATCCTCTTTGGACTGACACAGTTGGATGATCTTCTGAAGGAAATTTGCCTTACAACTAAAAATAATAAATGAAAAATAATTCCAAGGTATGACATTTTCCTTAGAAGTAATATGTCACAGAATCATAGAATATGATGGTTCAAGGGAAATTCATAGCTAACTAGTCTAAAGTATCCACCGAACGAATTTAGTAAAAGTTAGGTATGATGAAAACTTGATCTCACATAAGTTTAGTATTCTGTCAAGAAGATAAACGAATGCCCTGCACATAAAACTCAGGCAGGTTATTGATAGAAAGTCAGCATATATTTAAAAAAATATTCATGATATCACTTTCTGATGTAACAGAAATTCTGAAAGCAAACTCATTTTCCCTTCCCTATTGACTGGTAAAAGGATAATCAAATTGTGGTATGTGTTTGCAATGCAATTCTATCACATCATAAGAAATTGTGAATATATATATATATATATACATGCATATATATGAATATCAGTCATCCAAAGAAGCAGAGAAGACATGAAAATAGATAAAGGTTAAACTCAAAAGAACCAGGGGAACAATGTACCCAGCCATAATAATATAAATGAAAGCAACACTAAAAGATATCTAAATGGGAATTCTGTTTAAAGACCAATATTTGTCCTGAAGATCAAGTGAAGAAACTCACGACCTCAAATCAAGCATCTAAGAGCTGCAATCTATGTCAGGGGAGGAAAGATCCAAATCAAGAAGGTTACAGATCATTAGATTATTGAAATATTCAAGAACACAGTAGGGATTAGAGGGGAGTAGGATAAAGGCTTCAATCAGATATTCTCTACTTTTCTAATTTTCCTATATTACTTATTTTTATTGAAACTTCTTAAGGTTAAGGACTACGCTGGACTCAAAGGTGTTCATCCAGAGAATCTAATTTAATTCCAAACAACTTTTGAGTACTCACATTATTGGAAAGTGTACATATAAGTGAATAAAGTATTTATTTATACTATCCTTCAGCTAAAAAATGAATAAATGGCATTACCATATGTGAGGGAATCCTGGTCTTCCCTCCTTGATTCCACAGAATATCACATAATCCTAGTAGGCAAAAATACAGAAGGGAAGAGGTCATCATATACAATTAGCTTGTTTTACAAATCAAGAAAGGAAATCTAAGAGAAATTATATAGTCTGTCCAAGTTCATACATTCCCTAAATGGAAAAGCCAGGAATCACACCTGTTGTGTTTTTACTCCAAATCTAGATTTCTTTTCTCAGGTGTTCACTGTCTCCCACCATGGATCTCTTATGTTATCATGTTAAATTATATTTCTGTTATTTTCAAAATGCATTTGAAAGTAACATTTGATTTTAAGCTACATGAGGTCAGGCAATGTCTTTTGACTTCTATTTATAATCGATGAACTTGGAATAGTGCGTGACACGTAGTAAGCACTTATTAAATATTTGTTGACTACCTAATGCTGCGTCCAACTAAACACTTTAATAAAATATTCAATCAAGGTGGAACCAAGATGGCAGAGTGCAAGCAAAAACCCAGATGAATTCTCAGTATTGTACACCAAAGGCCTTTAAAATAATGCCTCAAATCAAATTCTGGAGTGGAAGTACCAACAAAATATCAGAGTGAGATTTTTTTTTCTGCCTAAGACAACTTAAGAAGTCAGCCAGAGAGATCTGTGACACTGGGATAGGAGATGATCTGGAGTATAGGTGCAAGTTTCAGCCCCTTCAGAAGAGATAAGCCAAAGACAGTAAGGGACATTGAGAATTGGTCACAAGGATATTACAGGGGACCCTTTGCTGGTTCTAGGAGGAGCTGGTAAGGATTAGCAATTATCTTGCTCATTTGTAATTCTAGTTTGTAGTTACATGGTGAAAAGGAGCATTTGTAATCAGTCACAGAGTGGAGAGGCCTTGTTCAAAGCTCCAAGGATGAGAAAAGCAATATCATTTATGGCTTCAAGAGATCAGGGGACCTGGTCACAATTCCAAAACAAAGAGGAATACTGCAACTGAATGGCTAGAGTGGAGCTGAATACCTTCCTGAGTGAAGGCCAAAAGTGCAGATCAAAAAGCGATGACCACATTGCTTTCTAGATCATACCACCTTGGAAAAACTGAAAATGTGCGGGGGTCCCATAACTAGCTCTGAAAACAGAAGCACAAAAATGTCTAAAGTATGTGACAGTGCCTTTTCACTCCCTGGTAAGCAGAGGCCAACATTAACATAAAGTTTAAAGTTAAGAAAGAGGCTGGATTTTTAATATTATAAAATGGTATTATAGTGTCAGGGAAGACCAAGACATAAATTCAAGACAAAAAAAAAATCTACAATAAGATTCTCAAAAAAAAAAAACCAAAAACTAATTGAATCCCAGACAAACAAGAATTCCTGGAAGAGTTAAAGTAAGAGATCAAGTAGTAGGAAGAAAAGCTGAGGAAGGAGATAAAAATGATACAACACTTATAAAATCAAAACAAAATTAATAGCTTGGCAAAAGAGGAAAAAAATCCACTGAAGAAAAATACCTCTTAAAAAGCAGAATAGGCTGAATAGAAAAGAGGCACAAAAATTAACTGAAGAAAATATTTCTACAAAAATACAGTTGGACAAGTGGAAGCTAATGACTTTATGAGTTATCAAGAAACAATAAAGCAAAGACTAAAATGGCAGAAATAGAAACAGATGTGAATGACTCATTGGACAAAAAAGCACAACTAATCTAGAAAACAAATTATGGATGGATAATTTTAAAAAAATATTGGATTGCTTGAAAGCCATGATCAAAGAAATATCCTCCATATAGCATTTCAAGAAATTATCAAGGAAAAGTTCCTGGTTATCTTAGATCCACCAGGTAAAATAAAAATTGATAGAATCCACTGATCTCATTATCCCAAAATGAAAACTCCCAGGAATATCATAACCAAATTCCAAAACCCCCAGGTTTAGGAAGAAAATATTTCAAACAGCAAGAAAGAAAGAATTCAGATATCATGGAGCCACAGCCAGGAACACATAAGATTTAGCAGTTTTTAATTTAAAGAATCAGAGGACTCAGAATAGGATATTCCAGAAAGCAAGGACTATAAACAAGAACCATTTACCCAGCAAAACTGAGTATAAAGCTTCATAGAGAAATAGGCATTTAATGAAATAGACAGCTTCCAAGCATTCCTGATGAAAATATCAGAATTGAATAGGACATTTTGCTTTCAAACATAAGACTCAAGAGAAGTATAAAAAGGTAAATATGAAAGGGTAATCTTAAGGATCTTAATAACTTTAAACTGCTTACATTGCTTATGGCAGAAAATGATACATGTACCTCCTCAGAACTTTATCATTGTTAAGACAAGTAAACGGTTTACATAGACAAAGGGCACTGCTGTGAGTCAATTGGAATGATTTTCAAAGAAAAAAATATGAAAAAGTGGAATGCACTGGGAGAAAGAGGTAGGGAGAGCTAGAAGGGGGAAATTTTTTCTTTCATAAAAGAGGCTTATAAGGAAGAACATTTACACTGGAAGGGAAAAAAGGAACAGTAGCAGTATCAGGCAATAATTGAACCTTACTCTCATCAGAATTGGTTCATAGAGGAGGGATACATACATACATACATATATATATATAAATATATATATATGTTTGTGTATGTACACATGCATACTCTCAGTAGTGTATAGAAATGTAATTTATCAAACATGAACATAGGAGGGAAAGGGAAAAAATAGTGAGAGAATTCTAAAAGGGAGGGCAGGTTAAGGGAGACAGAGGTTAGAGTCAAAATGGATTTCTGAGAAGGAACAGGATAAAAAGCAAGAGGGAAGAAAAATAGCAGAAGAAAATCAAATGAACAGAAATACACAGTGATCTTAATTATGAATGTGAATGAGTTAACCTGACCAATAAAATGTAAGCAAACAGCAGAATGGATTAGAAACCAGAATCCAACAATATGTTGTTTATAAGAGACACACTTGAAACTGAAACACACATGAGTTAAAATATAGGACTAGAGCAGAATCTAATATGTTTTATCTAAACTGAGAAAAAATTAAAAAATTAGTAGTAGCAATTAAGATCTCAAAGTAAAAGTAAAAATAAATCTAATTAAAAGGGATAATCAGTGAAACTATATTTTGCCAGAAGGTACCAATGACAATGAAGTAATATAGAAATATTCTGCAATATAGTTCCTTGATAAAGTCCCATTTCTTAATTTAGAACTGAGGCAATTTTATAAAAAAGTCATTTTCCAGTTACTAAATGGTCAAATGATCAAAATAAGCAATTTTCAGAGAAAAAAGTAAATCAGAGTTATTCATAGCCATGCAAAAAATACTGTAAATCAGTGTTGATTAAAGAAAAACAAATATCAACACCTCTAAGGCACCATTTCACTCCTATCAGAAATGCTAAATGCTGTGACAATAATATCTAAGTAATTTACTTATTCAATGCCATATAAGCTACCAAAAATTATTGTATAGAGCTAGAAAAAATAACATCATCATTCATCTGGAAGAAAAAAAGTTCCATAATATCAAGAGAATTAGTGAAAAGAAATGTTAAGGAAGGTAGCTAAGTCATATCAGATCTCAAATTGTATTATAAAGCAGCAGTCATCAGAATTATTTGGTATTGGCTAAGAACTAGAGGGGTAGATCAGTGGAATATGTTAGCTATGTAAGACACAGTAGTCAATGATTATAGCAATCTATTCTTTGAAAAACCTAAGGGCCCCGGTTTCTGGGAAAAGAACTCACTATTTGACAAAAATCTGCTGGGAATATTGGAAAATAGTGTGGTAGAAACTGGGCATAGACCAATGTCTGACACTGTACACCAAAATAAAGTCCAAACTAGTACAATACCTAGGAATAAAGGATGATACTATAAACAAATTAAAGGAAGTTTATCTTCAGATTTATGGAGAATGGAGGAATCTGTTATCAAATAAGAGGTAGAGAACATTATGAAATGCAAAATGGATAATTTTGACTATATTAATTGAAAAGTTTCTTGCAGAAACAAAGCCAATGCAACAGAGATTAGGAGGAAAGCAGAAAACTGGGAAAGAATTTTTACAACTAGTGTATGATAAAGGCCTCATTTCTAAAATATGTAGAGAAGTGAGTCAAACTTACAAGAATATAAGTCATTTTCTAGTTGATAAATGGTCAAAGGATATAAATAGCAGTTTTTAGAGGAAGATATTAAAGCTATCAATAGTCATATGAAAAATGTTGCAAATCATTATTGATTAGAGAGAAGCAAATCAAATCAGTTCTGAGGTACAACATCATACCTATCAGATAAGCAAACATGAAAAAACAGGAAAATGATAAATATTGGAGAAGATGTAGGAGAGTTGGAACATTAATTCATTGTTGGTGGAGATGTGAGCTGACCCAACTGTTCTGGAGAGCAATTTGGAACCATGCCCAAAGATTTATTAAAATGTGCACACTTACTTTTTGACCCAGCAATACCACTCCTAAGACTGTATCCCAAAAAAGATTGCAAAAACAGGAAAAGGACCCACATACACAAAAGTATTTATAGCAGCTCTCTTTGAGGTGGCCAAGAACTGGAAATCAAGAGAATGCTCATCAGTTGGGGAATGGCTGAAGAAGTTGTGGTACATGAACGTAATGGAACACTATTGTACTATAAGAAATGATGAGCAGGCAGACTTTAGAAAATCCTGGAAACACTTATATGAACTGATGCTAAGACGAGCAGAAGCAGAACATTATACACAGTAACAGTCACATTGTGCAAATAATGATTTTGATAGACTTAGCCCTATACAGCAATGCAAGGACCCAAAACGTTTCTAAAGGACTCATGATGCTAAATGCCATCCACCTCCTGAGAAAGAATGATGGATTCAGAACTCAGAAAGAAGCAGACAATTTTCTCTTTTGTTATGTTCAGTTTAGTTTTTTTTCATGGTTTCTCCCATTTGTTTTAATTTTTCTATGCAACATGACTAATGCTAAAATATTTTTAATAAGAATGTATACATAGAGCCCATATAAGATCTTGGGGGTGGAGGATAAATTTTAAACTTAGAGAAGTGATTGTTGATAATTGAAAACAAATTAATAAATTTGGTTAAAATAAAAGATGCTAAATACTGGAGGGAATGAGAGAAAAAAAAATATGTATACTAATGAATTGTTGATGGAATAGTGAACTGGTGTAATTACTCTGAAGAACATTTGGAACCAGTCCCCAAGAACTATAAAACTGTGCATACCCTTTTACCCAGTGATACCAATACTAGATTGTATCACAAAGAGATCAAATAAAAAGGAAAAAAAGATTTATATATACCCAAACTATTTATAGCAACTGTTTTTTTATGGGATGACAAGGAACTGGAAATAGATAGGATTCTCATCAGTTAGGGAATGGCTAAGTAGTAAGTTGGAGTACATGATTGGATGGGGAACTATTGCAGAGTGGAAAAGGATAAGGGCAGGCATGTTTTCAGAAAAAAAAAAAAAACATGGCAAGACCTATACGAAATGATGCAAAAGAAAGTAAAAGAACTCAGTAGATCATTGTGTAAAGTAAGAGCTATATTGTGATGATAATCACCTCTGAAAGACTTGTCTACTTTGAACAGTACAAGGAACCAAACAACTCTAAAAGTCTCATGAGGACAGAATGCTATACTCCAGAAAGGAAACTGATGAACTCTGAGTGCAAAATGAAGTATAATTTTATTTATTTTTCTTGCTTTTTTGAAATATGGCTAATATAGACATATGTTTTACTATTTCACATTTATAATTGATGTTATATTGCTTGCTTTCTCACTGGGTTGGGGAGGAAGTAAAAGGGAGGGAAAGATTTTGGAATCAAAATTATAAAAGAAAATGCTCAAATAATTGCTCAAATAACAAAATTAAAAAATAAAAACAAATGCTAGTGGGGATGAGGTAAAACAGGTACATTAATAGCTATTGGTGGAGTTGTGAACTGGTCCACCCATTCTGGAGAACAATTTGGAGCTATGAACACAGGGCATGAATCTGTTCATGTGTTTTGACTCAGTGATACCAGTATTAGTTCTGTACCACATCAAAAATAAAGAAAAAAGGAAAAAGGCATATGTGTACTAAAATATTTATAACAACGTTTTGTGATGATAAAGATTTGGAAGTTGAGGAGATACTCATTAATTAGGAAATGGCTAAACAAGTTGTGGCATATGATTGCAAAGGAGTACCATTGTATAAGGAATGATGAAGGTTTAGGTGGCACATGGTGAGAAATATATGAATTGAATCAAAGGGAAGTGAGAAGAACTAGGAGATCATTGTGCAAGTAATAGCAATGGTGCAGTGGTGACTATATGAGTACTCTGATCAATTCGACACAAAACAATTAAAAATGGCAACCACTTCTATAGAGAGAGATGACGAAATGAGTTCAAATTGAAGAATATCTTTTACTATTTTTTTTTGCTTATTTTGCTATATGGCTAATGTAGAAACATGTTTTCCATGATTTCACAGCTATAATTGATACCTTTTATGGATTTTTCATTAAATTTAGGAGTGGGGGAAGAGGGAGGGAGATAACTTAGAACTCAAAGTTTAACAAGAAAAAAATGTTAAAATAACTAATTAATGGGCAACTTAGTGGTCCAGTGAATACAGCATTGACCCCAGCATCAGGAGAACCTGAGGTGAAACCTCACCTGAGATATTTACTAGCTATGGATCACCGGTCAGATGACTAAATCCCATTTGCCTCCCTCAAAAAAATAATTTAAAAAGGAAAAAGTAAGATACAAAAAAAAATATTTGATTTTCATAATCTTCTCATAAGCAATTCTGCACATAATTTTAAGATGAACTGATTTTAAAGTTTAATTACTTATTTAAATTTTTGACGAATGGAAGTCAAGGAATACCCTCAGTAAGCAACGAAAAAGTTCACTGAAAGATGGGGGAGGGGGACTGAAAAGACTGAAATTCATTATAAAGGAAGGATGATGTAAGGCAGGTTATGCCCAGAATGGCATCAGAAAACTTTTACTTGCAAAAACTGTGGGCTTTTCAGGTCACAAAAGGGAATGATATCTGTTGAATTCCTTTGCTTCTCCATTAGTAGCCATACAAGAACAAGATGATGAGAGCAAAACTGTAATAATTTTTTTTGTGAGTTTTGTGGTGAATGTAGAAAGGAGTCACAAAGTATAGGTAGGAAAGGTCAGGCTGCAATCTGTACCACTGGAAAGAGTATCAGAGACAATCTTTGTTCTGTGTGCCAAGACAATTCACTAAATTGAGAAGAGTAGCCAATGTATCCCAGCAGAGGGTATCTCCTAAATAGAGTTTAATAGACAATAAAGAAATAAAGGCTATAGAGAGGATCAGCTGGGGAAAATATAGCTGTAGAATCATAATTCAATAGCTCAAAGGGTCTTCACAGGTCACCCAGACCAACTTTGTTTTTGAAGTCTAGAGAGCCTGTTAGTTTTCTGTGGTCACACAGGACTTAAGTATTGGAAGTAGGGTGTGACCTGATGTTCATTGACTCAAGCTAGTGATCTTTCCATTGTAAATACCTGTCACTGACAAGGCAATTAGTGTAAGCAACTTGTGTAAAAGCAATAATCCAAGAAAATGAGAATTTTTCAGGAAAAAAAACCAAAATACTGTTCACTCCATAAGTAAAACTGTCTAACAAAATGAGCTCAGATTGAAGTTTACGAAGGTAACAAAGGAGCTACAGTGCCTCAGCTTAGAGCTAGGTGAATGTCAGATTGTATTGAAGATTGTGGCCCAGAAAACATCAGCTCAATTGTCTCTTCTGAGCATATGCACACACACCCACACACACACTTGTTCTCTACACCCACACTCACCCACCCACATGTGGGTGTTGGTGTGCTTGTGAGTGGGTGTTTGCTGAGTCACTTTGGGTTATGAATAGACAGATTCTTTGAGAGCCAGGAAACACTGGATTCCAGGTATGATTCTGCATCTATTTTCTGGGTGAATGTTGCCATTCAATTTAGCCTTCCTGCGTCCTAAGACAATTCACCAAATTAAGAATAATGGTCCATATATACCAGTAGAGAGGATTTCCTAAATGGAGTTCAATAACCAATAAAATCACAGGCATTTAGATTGCTTTGTCTGGCACTCCAGCACCAGCTAAGGTGTGAGTAGGGGCAGGGAGGAAATATGTGGGTGCTTCTTTTTTGCTTGTTTTTCTTTTCTTCCTCTCATTTCTTTTACAATAGGTGAATCAATGGTTTTTACATTGTTTAAGAAAATTTACATGAAATAAAATTCATTTTATACTGTTAAGGAAATTATTGCATTCTTGGAATTCAAGAGAAGCTTAATGTGATGATTCTTTAAAATGAACCAGGCTGGGCCCATAGTGAGAAGTATAAGCAAAGGAAACGTTCTTAATTCACGAAAAACATATTCTCTTTCAAGAGAACATTTTTTCCCCTTCACCATAAAATTTATGAAAGTGATAGAGTAGAAGTTAGATGTAGACCCTTTATTTCTTGAGTCCAAGTATCTTAAATATATTTTCAAAGAATTGCATTTAAGTAAATCTCTAGCGTATTTAAATAAAAGAAATAGACATAAATGTAGAATCTTACAGATGTATACAGAATACTGCTAATCCTTTTGGGCATTTTCCTTCTATATATTCTATCTCTCCTCACCCGGAGACTACTCTCCAATTGTAAATATTGATGGAGATTCAGATGTATAGTTTTTACATAAGATTGTGGATTTTCCTAGGCTGAGACCAAGTAAAGACACAGGGCTATCTCTCAAGAAGCTGTTTACTAAGTTATGCTTAAATTTTCTACCAGCCTCATGCCAGGATTCACAAACAAGCAGATTGCCATAGGAAGAACCATATTCTGTGGAATGAATGTAGCACAAAAACTCAAACACAGAAAAGGAAACTAGATTTATGCATAATGTTTTCAGGCGCTTGCTATCAGAGAGTAAGGATAGGATTTTCCTGGTTATTAGGTCTGGTAAGACTCCATTTCCAATATTGAAATTTGGGGCCACCCACTCTAAGACACCCTCCCAGGATTCTAGGCAGGCAGATAATGAAAATATCCAGTGAGGCTTACACTGCTTGGTGATCCTTTACATCTTGCTATGTGCAGCCTAATGAAAGGCCACTCTCTCTGCGTGGTTAATTATACATAGCTACCAGTCATTAAAATCCCGCTAGGTCCTATGACCTTCAGCACCTGGACAACTTCCTAGCTGCAGAGAAAAAGAACCATAGAAAGCACCATGGAAAGCCTTTTTCCACAATAAATAGATGACATAGCTTCGAAGTAGAGCAAAGATCAGAGTGGGACCTAAGTTCCAGGCCATTTCTCTCAGTTTTAAATTACCTACTGAAAATTGGCACATTCTAATTTGAACCTCGTGTTTACACTTCATAATCCATAACTCACATATGGAGACTTGAAAGGCAATGATATGGAGATCCTTTCAAATCATCATCATATAATTAAACTATGCATATTATTTCAGGGAGATGAAAAAGAGATGAGGCTGTAAAGGTATTTTAAATGCCCCACATGAAGAGTGTTTGCCATCACAGTGGCTTAATTTACAGATATGAAGAATTTCATCCTCAGCTGAAAAAAATCCAATCTCTTTTGGCAATGCCAGAAATGCTAAGAAGTTGTATGCTCAGAAGGCAGGAGTCTGGAACTTTATACAAGCTGGCAAATATCACAACTTTAAGCATCATTTAAAAAAATCCGGAAGGGAAAATTTTTGAAGTCACCTCCAGAGGTTTAATACAAATTTCCAATGTCAGAACTCCGTTAGAATAAAAATTCATAACATAAATATATTAAGTTATGAATTTCTATGATTACTTTCCCCTGGAAACCTCTTTGAACACAAGAAGACAGTATAGTCACATTTTAAAGATGGAGAAATAATCAGAGTGAGAAATTCTGTAAATTCGTACTTTAAATTAATCAGAAATCTGTCCTCCTCTCTCCCTCTTTCTCTCCCTCTTTCCTTCCTTCTTTCTTTTCTCTCATAAAGTAAAAATAAGTGATGAGTTTATACTCAAGTTATAGCAATTCATTAATTAAAAGAAAGAGAAGGTAATACTTTTCCTCCCATAGATACAAGACTCAGACTGAAGAAAAAGGCCTAAGAAAAATCAATGTGGAGAATATCTTTGTCACTATTATGATAACCAGTTCAAAGGCTCTAAATTAGTGGATATTTTACTGAAGCAAAACAATTCTAAGTTGAAGATATATTCTTTTTAACATGCTTACTTCTTCTAACTTTGATTTCCTTCCATCATTTGAACAAATTGTATTAAATATAGTTTTGAAAGTAAAAACACACTCATAAAATTCCCTACTGACTAGTAATGCATTTTTCCTTTTACCAAAATCCTATGTGCCTGGCATGATGCCACTTTGCAGCTATTTACAAATACCGTATTTAGTTGTGCTTATTGCCCAATAGGAAAACATGAAGGACCCTTTGAAATTAGGTTCTAGAAAGTTTTGTTGGTTCTGTTGATGTGATGTTTATTTTTTCCTAGTATATAGCAAGGGAAATGCTAAAAAATATCATCCTGTGCATGTTTATTTAACATTACTGTTTTGTAGCTGATGGCCAAAGTGTGTGTCTCTTTATTGAAGAGGATCATATATTTGAATTAAATTATATCATGAAGGTCATGGTGTCCAAACCCATTATTTTAAAGATTAAGAAATAAAACAAACCTTGAGTCCAGATAAAATAAGAAACTTGCAAATTTGCACAAGTCAAGTTTTTATTAAGCATTTCCTACTTGATAGGCACTGTGATCAGTAGGTAGAGATGCTAAAAGGGATAAAAAAAAGGGCAGCCCTTTCCATTGAGATCATTTTCTGAGGGAGCAGGGAACACACATAGTCCACTTAAATAGAGAATATAAATCTTTGTTAACTTAAAATACAATTTACAAAGAATGTCTCCCATATACCAAAACACTTAAAACAGCACTTTTTGGGTTAGCAAAGAACTGAAAATGAAGTCACTGATCATGGATTAGGGAATGACAAAATTAACTGTGGTACATGAACACAATGGAACATAAGGAACAATGAATATTATAAATATAGAAATGCAAGGAAAAGCTTATGTGAATTTGTGCAAAGGGAAATATTCAGGATTAGGAAAACAACTTCAGTAATATAAATGGAAAATACAACAATAGTAGCAAAATTGGTACTGATTCTTGTCAAATTATAATGACCAAGTATTACTCCAAAGGAGGATATATATATGATCCAGCATTTACTCATAATTTCAAAATTTTATGTCAATTATTTTTGCTGAATGTGTCTGCATATATGCACATTTACATATATACACGCATATGCATATGAAGATAGAAAGGAAGAAAAAAGAAAGAAGGAATGAAGCTATTTTGTAGGGATTATGATAAGTGTGGGGGAGACTATTGATAATATAAAAGAAAATATATCAATATATTTTAAATGAAAAAAGCAAAATGTGCAAAAAAATAAAAAGGTAAGGAGCTAATTTGTATAGATATAGCAATAAACAGATAAATGAAAAAAGTTATGAAGTGCTTGCTATGAGCCAGAATGTTTACCAAACCATATAAATACACACTCCAACAAGCAAGATGCTCCCTGTCCTATAAAACTTGCCTTCAACACATGAAGGAAGTCGGAAAGGTGTGGGGGATGTACCGAACTCTATGGAAGGTCTTGGACAGATACAAAGTTTAGTGGAGATGAGATAGATTGGATGGTCTGTACCTTCTATTTCATCTTCAGAGGAAGAATTACAAGTAGGACTACCTCTTTCACTATCTCTGTACATTAGTGTCTCACTTCCCTTTTATGGCAACACTTAACATGGGCCAAGCCTTTTTTTTTTAACCTACTTTGTCCTATGGTTTTCGTCCTTTCTATTGCCTTTTACAAGCATCTTTGACTCATTTTGGTTGAGCCAAGACTCTACCCTATCTGACTTCTCTTCTGTGATTCTTCTAGACTATTCTATTAGATAACATTAAGTCTCTGTTAAGCAGTTTGGATGCAGCCTCTATCCCTTTTTTGATAATTGAAATCTCATCCACAATAAGGCACAGTTGGGGGTCCTATAATTTGATTGCAAAGCTCCTTAAACCTAAATGACAAACATTAAATAAAATAAAGTTTTAGAAATACACTGGATTCTTATCATGATGCAGTCCCAGGGTCCATGATGTAGCATCTTATTGTAGATGAAATAGAGAGCAAGAACAGATTAGAAATGAAATCCCTCATGCAAGTATGTGATATTGACTCTTATACTCATTTGCGCATTCAATTTCAGCTCTCTACTTACAGCTGCTGTCTCCAGTTAAGTTAAAAACCATGTATTAAGCACTAAGTACGTACCAGGAACTTTGCTGTGTATTAAGTATACAAAGAAAGAAAAAAATACAATTCTGGATCTCAAAGGCCTCATATTCTAATCAAAGAGACTGCACACAAACAATTATGAACAAACAGAATGAATCAGAGATCATCTGAGAGGGCTGGCACAGTCAGCCTGGAGACCTTAAGAAGGTCCAGGAAAGACCTCTTATAGGAGGTGGGATTTGATGTGAAGGAAGCCTGAGATTGGACATGGTTAGAAGGTGAGATTCTATCTTTTCCCTATACATTTGTATACATTGCTATTGCCTTCAGAATGGAGAATATCTCAGATAAATGTTATTCATTGGCAATCTTTGGAAGAGAGAATAGTAGAATGGTTTTGCCCAAGGATCTGGCATCAAAAAATTGGGGATAAATAAAAACTTTGCTACTAATTGAAGAAGTCACCATGGGCAAATCACTGAAACTCTGTCAGTCTCCATTTCTTCATCTGTATAAAAATTGGATTAGGCCAAATCACCTGCTCTAAATCTATGCTCTTAGAATGTCCCCACTCCATCCCCACTGAAGACCTTTAAAATGGGAGTCCTGAGTAAGAAGAGATCAGATTGGAATAATGGAAGGAAATAAAAAAATGAATATTTGTCTGAGAGAAATTTACATATTTTACATCAAAAAAACTTTGGAATTTCCATGTATCTTGTCTTTAATTCTGACAGACCTATTTTTATCTATATCTTTTCTTTTACTTGGCTACTTTTAACATCATAAATATAGCAGGAGAGATATCTCAGAGATCATTTATTCAGTTGTTATCTACAAAATGAGGCATTGGACTAGAGGATCCCTATTCTACTGCTAAGTCTCTGATTCTTGGAAATACACTCTATTTTCTTTAAATATTCAAGAAATCTTCTATTGGAAGGGGGTAAATTCCCCAAACTTCTCTAAAAGTCCATATGCTTTATAGCTCTTTTCCTTTTTCTACACAATAATAATGTGCCTCCATAGGAGAAAAGGGGATGGATGGGGGTGGAATATCTTCAAGAGGATGGAAAGGGATGGAGATCTTGATCAAGAATAGGCATGAACCTCAAGAACATGATATCCCAGGATATCTGTTGAGGAGAAGCAGCTTCCACTCTGAAGTGGAAAGACAAATGAAGTAAGGATGAAATCACGAACCGCAATTATTCTGTTCCGATGACTTATCACTTCCTCCTTTCCTCTGTCAGGGCAAAATTAAGCTTTTCTTTTTTGTTGATTCATAATTTCAATACAATATTTTTGTTATGATTGACTCATCTTCCCTTATTCTCAAGTTCATCTGATATATCAGCAATGAAGCAAACTTGTTAATTTTTCTTGTTTAAAGAATATCTCTCCATACTATCATCATAATAAATAATTATAATAATAAAGAATATAGGCAGCTTAGTAGCACAGTAGACAAAGCACTGGACCAGGAGTCAGGAAAATATGAATTTAAATTCTGCATGTACTACTTTCCAGTGGCATTAGTCAGGACAAATCATTCAACTTCTTTCTGCCTCCTTTTCCTCTGTATAGTGGAGAAAATTATCACATCTTACTCCTAGGATTGCTGAGAGGATCCAATGGGATAATTATAAAGAGATCTGCAACTATCAAAACATTTTAAGAATACTAGTTATTAATGTTAACTATAAGAATTTAGTTGAACATTCAACTTTTCCAATCCTGTAAACAAGGGGATATTGTCATATGAGGAGTTATAGAAATTGCATGTTTTTAAGCTTCATGCAAGCTTCCAACTTTGTTATCTACACAGTGACTCTAAGTTAAGGCTTTTAGGGAATATCATGAGTAAGTGTTGAAATTCCCTCAGTATCAAGAATAGCAAGAATAAGCAATAATTTACCAAATGGAAAAAATTTGGGTTATGAGAAATGCCTTCGAATACAGAAAGATCTTTCTAGATACAGCTTAGCTATGGTCTCACAAGTCTATCCCATCTAAAAGAATGGTGGCTATTTAATATCTCCCTTAGAGACTTGAGAAGACTGGAAGCTTCCATATGTTTAATTGAGATTGTAGGAAACCCAAACAAAATCGATTTCTTTTCAGAAATTCATACTATATATTTTTTTCACTCATGGTTCATCCTAGTAAACAGTTCAGGCCTCTCTAAGAACAAAAATTTCTTTTTGCAGTATTTAAACTAAGGAATTAGCACCAAAAAATAATTCAGTTGAACTGATAGTTCATAAATATAATTAGCAATTCTAACAAAAACAATAAATCAGCTATCATTCATTAGGGAATTAATGGTCAGTTCTGGGGATACGAAGGGAACCAAAAAGAACATTAAAAGAAAAGGAGGAGAGAGACAGAGAGAGAGACAGAGACAGAGAGAGAGACAGAGAGACAGACAGACAGAGAGACAGAGACAGAGAGAGACAGAGACACAGATAGAGAAAGCAAAGAAGAAAGGAAGAAAAGAAGAAAGAAGAGAGAAAGAGAGAAAGGAAGGAAAGGAGGAAGGAAGGAAAGAAGGAAGGAAGGAAAAAAGAAGGAAGGAAAGAGAGCAAAGAAAGAGGGAGAGAGGGAAGGAAAAGGGAAAGAAGAATATCCTAATGGTACAGACAATATGTACAATCCAGGGATATTTTCTATCATTGCTATAATCCTTAGAATTTCCATTTAAAAGTGAACAAGAAGTTTGTTAAAGTTCTGTACTAAACTCTTTAATCCATGTCTCCTTACCTACATTTTGAGCCAAATTGTATTTTACTCTCCTTCCTGAACTCTCTGCCTCCTTATATTTATGGAAGACTGACACAGTAACTTTCTAACTTGTATCTCTACCTCTGTAGTGTCTGTCCATGTCCAATCCACCCTTTTCATTCTGTTGCAGTAATCTCCCATGGTTCTGATCACATTAAACTTCAAAAATATTCAATGCTTCCTTTTTTGCTGTTTAATAAAAATCAACATCTAATCTAGTATTCAAAGCCCTCCGGATGGTCATTCTAATTCTATATTACTTTGTTTTATGTACTTTATAACCAACAAAAGAGCTGTCTTCCCATCATTTTATCTGCCTTCACTTGCTTCATGGGTAAACACATGTCCTGATACCTAAAAGCATCATGTTTCACTTCTTTTCTGTTTAACTCCATTCCTCCTACTAATCTACAGGTCAATTAATCCAAATCCAAATATTAAATGCCTACTCTGTGCAAATCTCTTCTACCTAGTGCAGGAGCCAAATAGATAACAAAAAATTGGTGACCTTCCTGCACAAAAGTTCTAACAAATTTAACAATGGAGTCATATTTAAATATATAATGTGCAAAATTATTCGAAGGAAATTATTTGAAGGAGAAGACACATGAAACTGGAGCAGGATGCAGAAATAGGCTAACAGAGAGAAATAAATTCACATGAGACTTGAAGTAAAGTAGGAACTTGGGAAGATAAAGCTGAGGAAGTATGGTATGGGGAAAATGATAGATTTGGAATCAAGACAGAGTCAAATCATGTCTCTGATACTTAGAAACTGCAACTCTGGGCAAGTTTCCTCAAATATCTAAGTATTAGTTTTCTCATCTGTAACACTGGCACATTATCTCTTAACATTTGTATTTCTATCCTCCATAATTAGCACAGTTCCTGGAACATGGTAAGTGCACAGTAAATTGTTCTGTCTGTTTTTTGCTTAGTAAAGATTTTATTTCTCTGTGCTTTCCTCTGCATCTATCTCTGTCTGTGTCTTTCTCCTCTCCTCTCCCTTCTCCTCCCCTTCACTCTCCTTCTCCTCTCCATCTTTGTCTCCCTATCTCTGTGTCTGTGAATATCTCTGTGTCTGTCTCTCTGTCTCTCTGTCTCTCTGTCTCTGTCTCTGTCTCTCTCTCTCTCTCTCTCTCTCTCTCTCTCTCTCTCTTTCTATCTGTCTCTCTCTCCTTTATATATTTAAAATAGTTGTTTAAGGCACTTTTTACATTCTTGACAAATGTTATTTTGCATTTGCATTAGAAGCATTGGGTATCCCATCTGTAGTCAGGAAGTCCTGAATTAAAATCTTGTCTCAGATATTTACTAGCTGTGTGAACCAGGTTAAGTCATTTAATTTTGTCTACAGCAGTTTCCATCTATAAAAAGGAGATAAAAACAGCATCTTCTTCCTCAGGGCTTGTTGGGAAGACCAAATGGGTTCATATATGCCTGGGGTGGGGCGGGGTGAGGGGAGAGTGTGTATGGACAGAGAGAGGTAGAGAAAAAGGAAGCTCTTTCCAATAAAGCCTATATATTACTATTAATTATTCTGTTCTACTGTAAGTCATCTAATTATTCTTTGTCAATCTTTCTCATGCACCTTTTTGTTATTTTATTTGTTTTCCATTTTCTATAATCATTTCCACATATCTTAGACTTTTCCCCTCCCTCCCTCCCCTTCCTCCGCTTTCCCACTCCCTCCTTGAGACAGCATGCAATCTTATATAGGTTCTACACATACATTCTTATTAAACACATTTTCACCTTAGTCATGTTGCATTGAAGAATTAAAATGAATGGGAGAAAGCATAAAACAAAACAAAACATAACACAAGAGAAAATGGTTTGCTTTCTTCTGTGATCCAGTTCTATAGTTCTTTCCAGGATGTGGAAGGTGTTTTGCCTCAAGTCCATTGGGAAATTTTTTAGGTCTTTCTATTGCAGTGAAGGACTACGTCTACCAGAAAAATTCCTCCCACACTGTGGTTGTTGCTGTGTAGAAAGTTCTCCTGGTTCTGCTCTTTTCACTCAGCATCAGTTCATATAAGTCCTTCCAGGCCTTTCTGAAGTCTTCCTGTTCATCATTTCTTATAGACAATAGTATTCCATTACATTCACATACCACATCAGGATGACTAGAGATGACCCAGGATGCACTGGGAGACCTTGGGCCCTTTAAGCCAATGTTTTTGCAATTACTGGAGGAAAAGTGAGGCTGGTGACCTGCAAAGCCCTCCTTCACTCACAAAAAAAGTCAAGTGCAAGTCATGTCATCATTCCTCTTATGGCATGGCCTTCTTCAGCAATGAAGGACGAATACAATACCACAACTTGTTCAACCATTCCCCAATTGATGGGCATCCTTTTGATTTCAAGTTTTTGGCCACCACAAAGAGTGCTGCTATAAATACTTTTGTACATGTGGAACCCTTTCCCATTTTTACCTCATGCACTTTTTAATAATAAAATTATTCATATACTGTGTTGTAATAATTTCCCCTTTCCCCCAACTCAATTAGAAAGCTATGAGACTTTGGCAAAAATCACTTGTACCTTCTGGGTCTCAGTTTTGTTACCCATAAAATGGGAATGATATCACCTAGTGCAAGGTGTTGTCATGATAAAAGCAATTTATATATCATAACATTTAGAAAATCATGAATTTCAAATTGAAAAGGCCCATAGAGTCTTTCTTATACAATCTCTTCATTTCACATATATGGAAAGCGAAGCCTGAAAGGAAAAATCTCAAAACTAATAAGTAACTAGTGGCAAACCTAGAATTGGGACCTGAGTCTTCTGACTCTAAATTCTGCTACCTTCTTAGTGCCATTCTGCATCCTCTTTAGAGATATCAGTGATTAGCATTTTTAAATACATACTGTGATTTGTGTCATCTTAGTATCTCTAGGGCCTATTGAACACTATAGGAAGTGTTCAAAATAGAATATATTAATCAAATTAATACTAAGACGTAGCATTTAAATAGCATTTCAAGGTTTGCAAAGCATTTTACAAATATTATCTCATTTGAGTTTCACAAGAACCCTTGGAGGTTGACTGTTATTATTAACATTTTATAAATTAGGAAACTGAGGCAGACAAAGATTAATTGATTTATCTAGCATTGCACATTGTCCTTGAGAGTAGGGACTTTCTTTTGCCCTTTTTTCTGTGTCTTCCGCACTCAGTTAAAGCACAGTAAGTTCTTAAGGAATGCAGATCGATTAATTGATTGCACTCTTTGAAGCAAGATTTGAACTCAGCTATTCCTGACTTCAGTTCCAGTGAGTTATCTACTTGCTACCTAGCTACCTTAATCATTGTTTAAATGAAACAAAATAGAAAGAATGTCATAGTTAATGGCTTAGGCTTTTACTGCCCTCCTCAATTTGTTTGAACTTTTACTCTTTACCAATAGGCATGGGGAACACTTTAATGTAGTATCTCTCCCCCTACATGACACAGACCAGATTACATTGGATGAAATATTTATTAGGACTTACTATGTTCCTGGTATTATGTGAAGTGCTATGGATACAATTCAAGCAAAAGAAGATAGTCTATGACTACCAGCAGTTCCCATTCTAATTAGAAGATATAACAAATGCAAAAAGAAGTTTAGAAAAGCAGGGGGAAGGAAAGTAACTAAAATAAACACTGGACATCTATGTTCTCAAGTCAAGGTTCTGGGGAGGAACTTACCAAGTGAGAAGGAGTGAAGGTGTAGGAGGGTAACCAAGGCAGGGAAAGAAAAAATAATACAGGAAGATGGGGGCTGAGCCAGGTTATAAGTGTTCATGGCTGCTGAAGTGAGGACTTCCCTAAATGGAGAATTAAGGAAGTTTAAAGAATTACTTTGATTAATCAGTAAGTCAACTAACATCTCTTAAGTGTCTGTTATGAGTCAGACACTGTGTTTAGTGTTGGCTACCACAGTTTAAGAGCATCAGAGATAGGTAGTCTCATCTCATTCAGCTATAAGTCATATTGGCAACTAATTTGTAATTGGGATACTTCAAGCCATTGAATCCTTGAGAATCTGCCTTCATGTTGCAGATTTGGTGATGATAAAATGTATAGGAAATTAAATGTTGGACAATGGGCATCAATAACTCTTCAACTTTGTTTATCACATTTGGGGAAACACAACCACCAAATAGTAAACATTTGTAATGACTTTTTTCTGAAGACTGAAGATAACTTTTTCTCACTATTACTAATTAAAACTTTCTTATACCAATGAAAATTTGAGGGGGGGAGAAAAGAAAGAGAGTCAAAATCCATCTTTGTGATTCAAGAGAATTTGTCTATTTTAGTAGAGTCATTTGTGACTCAAGAAGCATATTCCAGTCCCCTCCCACCCCCAAGTCTTTTGGGTGTGACAGTAGCATCTTTCAGTTGCAGAGGGATAATTAAATCACAGTGTATCAACTTTAATTGTCTACTTTTGTTATTCTGGGATGGAACAAGTGTGATTGAATCAGAAACAATTCATTATAAAATTATAAGTACTCAAAAGCAGTGTTATTTGAAATAGGAAGAGTTATATTTCTCCAAATACCAATCAGTCCACATTTGTAGGACAGAACTTGACCAAAGGATTTCTAGTCTAAGGCTAATCTCCAAATGAAAAGCTAGAAAAGAGGGGAGGATGAGCAGTTGCTGTAGTGAGAGGTTCCCACTATGTATGACCCAGGTCACTGGGAAGCTGGCTGTGTGACCCCAGGTAAGTCACTCACACTCCCTGTACTTCAGTTTCCTAGGGTGTAAAATGAATGGATTAGACTCAGTTTCCTCTTAGATACCACCCTGCCCTAAATCCATGATTCTTTGAATTAATCCAAGAGGACTAGACTTCTATAGGTATCTAGTTTGGTCATTTGAAATTCCATTACCCAATATTTAGAATCATTTTGTGTGTGTTTGTCCTTCGTTGCTGAAGAAGACCATGCCATCAGAGAAATAATGACATGACTTGCGCTTGACTTTGTTTTGAGTGAGGGAGGGCTGTGCAGGTCACCAACCTCACTTCTCCTCCAGAGCCATCTGAATCCAGTGACCAGATATTCATCAGGATGACCAGGATGAGGCAATTGTGGTTAAGTGACTTGCCCAAGGTCACACAGCTAGTGAGTGTCAAGTGTCTGAGGTGAGATTTTAACTCGGGTCCCCCTGACTCCTACACTGGTGCTCTACCCATTGTACCACCTAGCTGCCCAATTTATAATCATACATAGCCTCAAAATACCTTTTCAGTCCCAGTTATTTAATGTTGTCATTCAAGTCAAATGGACAAACATTTAATAATCACCAACTGCGTATCAGGTACTGGGCTAAAAACTGGAGATAAAAGGAATATGGAGCCTATGCTAGATAAATTGGAGACAATCAATCAGGTTATAACACTAGAAGTAAGGAGGGATAGGTAAGTAAGGTAAAAATGGACTTTTAGCTGGGACTTGAAGAATCCAAGGAAGGCGAGTGTCGGAGCTGAGAGGGTGCAAAATTCCAGACAGTCAGTGAAAATGCATGGTGAGCAGTTGGTGAGTCTTGCATAAGAGCAAGAAAGTCAGTGAGGCAGAGTATATGGAGAGGAGCTGGTCATAAGGAGATTGGAAAGGTAGGAAGGGGCCAGACTAGGAAAGTCAGCAAAAGCCAAGCAGAGGTTTTGATATCGATCCTGCACGTAATAGAGTATTACTCAAGATTACCGGTCAGATCTGTGTGTTAGGAGAGGAGCATTCTTGACAACGTTGGTGTTTAAACAGCTTGGTGATAACAATTAACGCTGCTCACTTTTTCCCTAATCAGTCTCATCTTTGATGGAAAGAATAGAGAAGGGTATTTGCAGTCCTCTTGCAATGGGTCACTGAGAAAGAAAGGCATCACCACATTTACTCTGCTTTGGAGGGAGGGTTATGGTCTGTTTCTAATTCCTTCCTTGGACTCTGAAAACAACTGTGCCTTCAGAACCAACACCATTCCACAAAAAGACATTACAGAGGTTAGGGTATTTTGTCAGAGGTCCAAGCCAGCTTTCATAGAGACTGTTCCATCTATGATTGGAGTCATTCACTAGAAATGGGTTATTTTGCTCTTGTGCAGACATATTACCTTAGGCATGAATCTCTATTTCCTCAAATGGAACAAGTAAGAAATATGCCAGACACACTAATAGAAGCCAGTGCAAGATCACAAGTTCAGTTATTAGTTTGCTCTCTGGGGCCAAACATCTTAATAACCAGAAATAAAAGGAATGGAGGAAATGTGAAGGCTTCATTGGTTTAGGTGAGACGCACAAACAGTGGTGCTCATGCTCCCCAGGTTGAAGTCCCTAACCCTAAAGTGAGGATGGAGGACACTTTAAGAAACAGGATGCTCACAGGTCACCATGGGGCTCTTGGTCCTTATTCTCCCAAAGGGGAAGAATTAAGACAATACAGTTGCCTGAAAGGACTAAGATTAAGCCTGGAAAGGCAGCAGGGAGCAAGACTGCAGACCACTTGAAATGCCAGACTGAGGTGACTTCTAAGATTCTGTCAGACTTAATTATGTGCCAGTTATATTTCCAGTTTGTTCATTGGACTCTGTATTCCTTGAGGGCAGATACTCTGACACTTTTCCCTTTGACTCATTAGGGACTATCTCAGAATCTTGAATAAAGGAGTGTATAATTTGGGCTCAGCTGGAACTTGGAGGTTATATAATTCAACTCTCTCATCTTACACATGAAGAAATTGAGGCCCCAAAAGGCCAACTGAAATGTTTTGATTGGTTTTTCATGGTCACACAGTTTGTAAGTACATAACAGGTAATGAATGCCTATTTCTATTATATTTACATATTTCCAATCAGATAAGCATTACATTTTTCTTGAAATAAACATTTATTTCTGAAAGTACATTATTTCTGATAGAATTTAGTGTATTTTCATAAAATAAAAATGAAAAGGTCTGATAGAATTTCATAAACTTGATATTTTTCATGAATATGGCATCTTATCCTGATTATTTCCTTAATGTTGAAGAACTATTGAGCTCTTTGTATAAAATTTGCATAATCATAATTCATGTATTTATGTAAACAGAGGCAGCAAAATCTAGTAGAATACCTGGGCTCAATTTTCCTTTCTTACTTCTCTTGCATGTCTGGCCCTGAATAAGGAATCTCAATGTTCTAATGAACTCTCTAGAACTTGAAAGGATTTACATGCTTTGGGTAAGGAGATTTCTCACTATAAACATACCACTGATATTAATATTAATAGCAGCTCTCACTTACATAGTGCTTTAAGGTTTGCAAAGCATTTCACAAATATTATCTCATTTAATCCTTACAATAATCCTGGGAGAAAAGTGCTATTATTTTCAAAATTTTACAGATGAGGAAATTGAGGGAAAGCTTAAGTCATTTGCCAAGGGTCAATCAGCTAGCAAGCGACTTAGGTCAGATTTGAACCCAGGTCTTAACTCCGGAGCTTGCACTTTATTATTATACTTACATGTATCTTACATATCTATATGCATTTATGCTATATTTATTATATATCATATTTATATTATATTTCTTATATATTTGTTGTACATATGAAATTTATATTACGTATTTATAATGTTTATATTTATATAATGCATGCATGAGTATTACATATGTATATAGCATTATATATACATGAGCCTACATACTTGTTCATGGATATAAATGCATTTATGTATGTACACATGTATGTTTGTATGTATGTAACGTGATGTCATCTTGGTTCTCTTTGAGAATGAAGGACAGCTACCACTACCATGTAAGTATTTGGAATAGAGCGCTGAGTCTCAACTCCAGCCTCACACGGTTACCAGCTGAGTGATCCTGGACAAGTCACTCAGCCATTGTATGTCTTAGGTCTTTATCTGTAAAATGGGGATAATAACAGCTCCTCTCTCCTTCATAGGTTGCTGTGAGAAAGAAATGAGATAATCATTGTGAAGTGCTTGATACGACATCTGGCACTATGTAAAAGGACCATGTAAATACTAATTGCTGTTGCTATAATAGGTCGATGAAAGATAGTAGAGATAGAAGATGAAGGAGGTATGACTGTATAGTAGCATATACTGAACAATGACTTTACAGTGGCATTTCAAACTCTCCACAGTCTGGTTCCCGGTCATGCTTGCAGTGCCATTCTACCTTGTTCCCCTAGTTAAACTGGCCTCATAATCACTATCCATCCACAACATCCCATCTCCTACCTCTGGGACTTTGTATGTTTGTCTGTTTCCCCATGAAAAGAATACACTCTTCCTTCATCTCTTTCTTTAAGAACATATCTTTCTCTAAGCCACTGCCTTGATGAGACTGTTGCTGCCCTCACTACTTGTTGGCACATCCTCCCTCCTAAAATCCCTTGGCTTTCTTTGAATATACTTTGCCTTCAATTGCTTTCATATTCATTGTATCTTCATAGGTCCCAAATATTTTGAAGATGAAGGCACTTTTGTTCTTTGTATTGCCAATATCCAGCACATTGCACAAGAAGGCATTTTCACAAACTTATTTTTTTGCTGAATACATTGTATTACCAGTACAATACGATTTCCAAAAGGTTGAAGCAGCTTAAAAAGTTAATATGTCTTATGTTTCTCTTTAAAAGACAGAGTCCAAAGGCACTGATGCCATATTGCCAAAATACCTTGCTCTTGTCAGAGAGCATCTGTGGACTCATGGTTATTTCTGTTTGTCACATTTTAGGAAGGGCGCAGAAAAGCAGCAGTATAGCCAGAGAAGGTCAACATGAATAGCAAAGTGTGCTACAGTCTTGTCATCAAAGGATCGATGGAAAGATCTGGGCACCATTAACCTGGGGGCATTTGAGGGTGTATGCTATCTGCCTCCAAACCTCAGATCGACTATCACTGAGAAAAAGAGATTAAACTGCATCTGCTTTGTCCCAGGAGGCAGATCTAGAAGTAAACGGTTGACTATTAACAAAGAAAGAAATTGAGGCTTTAAGTCAACATCAACTTCCTAAAATGTAGAGCTCTTTAAATGCCAAATGGGCCAGGTCCTTCTCCCCTTGTTGAAGGTCTTCAAGCAGAAGAGATCTATCTGTTGAATGTGATATAAAACAAATGATTGTTCAAGTATTAGCTAGAGTCAGTTCTGCTATTCTGTGATTCTTCCTTGTGAACTGAATATCATAAAATAATATGCAAACGTTGTGTTCGTTATTCAACTCTTGTTTGGCCAGTTTTCTCTATTGTTGGTTCTTTGATGTTATAGCTCCAATATACAAATAAATATGTTCATCAATGCAACTATATATGCATGTGTATAATTGCGTCCACATTTACATATTTCCCCAATAAATACATACTTTTAGGGGAATTTTTTTCAAGCAAAAGGAAACATTCAGGGAGTGCTAGGTTTTATCATGATAAATATCTGGATATTTGGAAACATCTGGATATTATATGAAACTTTTCAGTTTTCATTGAGATAATCAGTGTTTCACAGTCATCTACAGCATGCTTCTGTGGCAGTCAAGTCATGTACATTAACTCAGTCAACTTATTGCTTCTGCCTGGGACCCAATGGTTTTCAAATGTACCATTTTGATAATTGTTTTCCAAGCCTGAAGGCAAGATAAGGCATCATGATGCCTCTGCAGAACCTTATTACACTGCTTGTCAGATTCAGTGTTTCTGACTGGCTTAGCACTCTATCCCTAACTCTTCACTGTATTACATTGCATGCCAGGTCTCAAGCCACAATAGAGCCGGGGGGAGAGGAGGGGGAAGGGGAAAGCAGGGTAGGGGTTGAAGAAGCAAGATGAAATTCAGCTAAATGGGTTTTTGCTGACATTCTCTTGTCTGGTTTCACTCATAGTCTGGATCCCTGGAGTTTTACAACCCATTTGAAATTCAAAGGGATTGTACTGTGAATTCACACTGGCACAAAAGGGGAAAAAGGAAGGGTGTTTTGTGTTGTTGCTTATTTGGTGATTTTTTTCTAGAGAGAAAGTTTGTCAAAATAGTTTGGCAAGGAGTTCTTGAGTGATCTGTGCACAAATAGGAAGAAAAAAATGGTTTATATACAACACATACAGGCAAACACAAGGAAAGATGCCAGATCCTTGGAATTTGTCTTCCATGAACACGATAGGATTTCATAGTCAATATCTTTTTAAGTGCTACAATGTTTCTCATGAGTGCCCCCAGTAGCGCCACTGTCTCTACCCCATGGACCTCACTGATATTAGGCAATAGTATGAACCTTCTGGTTGATGCTCATGCTATTGCAGTAGGAATAGTTCAGGATATGATTCATAAAGTGTGATTCATCATCCTTAAATGCTCTAATTATATAAATTCCAGCCTTCAATGCATCCTCTAGGCACTCTTAAGAAAACTAATAAACACATTCAAGCAGTGCCAGAAGCTATAATTCTCCAGCTCGCTGATGAAATTTGAAACCAATCCCTCAGTTTGGGTCGACATTTCAGAATGAAAGCAGAGAGAACTGATGAACGTCCCAGTGCACCCTGAAGGTCAGGGTCATCAGATTTGTCCTCCCCCCAATAAGCCCGATGCTGTAACCTCCTATAGTAGAGCTCCATTTCCATATTCATGGCTTGCTGCGAATTTTCTCAGTTGCTGCTCCAAATAAATAAAATATAAGTGTTTATGGTGCTTAGTGACCTTCTGGCACAAATAGTTCCATTATTTTGGCAGAAAATCTAGTTTCCTCTTCTTCACTTTGTGGGAGAATAAAATTCCTCTTCATCGTCCATAGGAGCTGCTCAAATTCCAAGGTATTTAAAGTCAAACTCCGAAGTAAAGAGATTCTAAGATTGTATTTATTGCATTAGGAGGACAAGGGAGGGTCAGTGTTCTTACAAAATTCCTCAGTTTTCTCAAAGAATAATGTGCTATACATCCTTGAAATGAATTGCTCTCCTTTACATGAGGCAATTACTGTACTTATAAATGCTAATGTCATGCCTTCTTCCTAATCAGGCTGTCTATTCCCAGACTTTTCTCTCTCTAATCCATGCACTTTACAAATGGAAAAAATAATCTCCCAAATGTATAGGTCAGACCATGTCACACTCATGGTTAAGAAAGTTCACTCGGTGGTCTCTAAAATAAATCAGCCCCTCCTCTTAATTCCTTTGAAAACTACAACCGCCTGGTTGTACCCTATAGTTTCAAATTATTTAAAATTTTTGCCACTTAGATAATCTCCAGAAAAATAAGCTCAATTGACTTTCCTTATACACAACACTTTATTTACTATCATTGATTCATTGCACAGACGGACCCCCTATTGGAAAGTTCTCTCCTCAACCCATCCTCTTATAATGGCCCTCCTTCTACCCTTTTTTTAGGTGCCTACCTTTTTGGGAAGCTCTTCCTTAGAGAATGAAGCACTGTAAGTCTAGGGGCAATCTTCATGAAGTCCTTGGTACCCAGTGTGTATGTGTGTGTGTTTGTGTGTGTGTGTGTATACCCACAATACACACACAAATACATATAGATGTGTGTATATATGTATACATGTACACACACACATATATATACATGTGTACACATCTATAGATACATATATATTTTTATCTTTTATATAGAGATAAAATATATACATATATATGTATGTGTATATACATATATATATATATATATATTAAACATTTGGATTAGTAATAGGGGAAGACCAACAATTTCATTGATATAGCAATAAAACTGTTGAGGAAATTCCTGATTAAGAAACTCTACCAATGTAGATTAGCAAGAATTTTGTAATTTATAACAATGTTTACCAGGAACACTAAGATATTAAATGACCTGAAAAGGGTCATATAGTCAGTATGTGTTAAATTGCATTATCCTGAATTTCAAAATTTGAGAGTTGGCCATCTCATCTAATCATATTGGAAGACGAATCCTAAGAATCAGCCAAGCCAAGCAAAGTCAGCTTCCTATCTACAACATCTCATTTCTTCTTGCCTGTTTCATAATGGCAGGACGAAAGAATCTCAGAGAATGGGGAGGTCTCAGAAGTCATTTAATGAAAACTATATTAGAATAGTAATCCCCTCTATAGCATGCCAAAAAGATAATCATCCATCATTTATGTAACTATCTCCAATCAGTGGAAAATCTCTAAGTACTGAGGCAGTCCAGTGCATGTGTGGACAGCAAGTATTGTTCAAAAGTTTTCTCTGACAAAACAAATAAATTGACATCTTTAAAATTCCCCACCCCCACAGTCATTATTCTCAGCTATGCCCTCTGAGTATAAGCAGAGCAAGACTATTTTCTCTGACAAATAGAATCCCTTCAAGTCAAGTCAATTAGCATTTATTATGTTCCAAATATATATCTAATATGTCCCAAGCTCTGGGGATATAAGAAAAGGTAGAAAAACAGCTGTTACTCTCAGGGTGTTCACATTGTAACCAGGAAGGGGACAATATACAAACACCTATGTACAACCAAAAGATAAAAGCGGGGTTTGGACTTATCTGTTTTTTACATACATACACACACACACACACACACACACACACTCATATATATATGAGTGTGTGTATGGGGTGGGGATGGGGAGTGAAGCAATATAATCATAGTTATAAATATACCCTACATACATGTATATATGCATATATACACACATATATTTATGTATTTTGTAAATATATGCATTGTGTGTCTATATTAAAATCACATTTATGCTTATCACATATATACTTTCTATGCTGTACATTTACTATATGCTGAGCATTGTGCTAAGCATTTTAGAATTATTATTTCATTTGATTCCTGCAACCCTAAATGTAGGTGCTCTTATTATCCCCCTTTTACAGATGAGGAAACTGAGTGACTATCTACCTATATCCGTGTATACACCTGTATGGATACACACACACATATATGTATATATATACATATATATGTATATATATATTCATAGAGGTGTATGTTCACATATGCATATACATATATTGTTTATATATTATAAATTGCAAATTAATCAACACAGAAGGTGTTGTCATTAAGAGAATCAGAAAATACTTCTTACAGGAATTCTAGATAATTATGCCAATTGTGTTATTCTTGCAAAATAAAAAAAAAATGAATTTGTAGAGTAAAAAAATAAACACAGACACAACACCAGTCCTTGATGCAGTAACTCAACTAGCGGTATCAACTACTGCATCTTCTGTTGTGGACAAGTCAAAACTTTCTAACCATTGAACCTGACTTTAGAAACCTCAAAAATGGATTCAACACTGAGCCATGCACTTGACCTGCTTGGAGAGCATCCTTAGTTACCATTTCTCTAACCTGACTAGAGGCAGGATTTCCCCTTCTGAAAGTGAATTACCAAACTATGTAACCAAAAATTCAGATGGAAGCAATGTGAACCCTCCTTCACTGAATTCCATATTAAAATTAAAAATTTTGTTTCAGTGTCCTGCCCATTCTCACTTTTTGACTTCTATTGGTCTATGCTACATCTAGCTGCAAGAATTGATTAGGAAATCCAAATGTTTAGAGGGATGAAATTATCATCTACTCACTTTTCAAAATAGTAGGATGGAGACAACTGAGATTATTTTGATTGTTTAAGTATACATATATATGTGTGTGTATGTGTTTATATGTGCATATATTTATATGTATGTATATATGTTATATATATATATATATATATGTATTGCTTTTTATCTCAAAATTCAAGAAAGAATGAATTTACTTTCCTTCTGATTTCCAGTTATCTATATAGTTGTGACTAACTTCAGGCAGTATATGTGATTTCTAAAAGTCATGTTTAAATAAATAATATATTAAACACATCACATTTTGACCTGCTGTAATGATATGAGTAGTAGGTTTAGGGTCAAGGAACTTCGATTTATATCATAGGACTCTCACTAACTTGATGTGTGACTAGTTTACTCATTTGAAAAATGAGGGGGTTGGAGAAGATGACATTGATGAGCCTTTCCAGATTTCAGCCTGGTGATCCTTCAGCCCTATGATCTTTCAGTTAATAGGATTAATGTGAACTTGGCCAAGCTAGCTCTTGCTGAAAAGCACTTAATAAATGCTTGTTGATTTGACTTGACTTGAAGGGATGCTATGTGTCAGAAAAATAGACTTATAGTTCTTTGTTTCCTTCTCTACAAATTTTGGATAATAATATCTCCAGTCTTGTACAAGATCCTACTCCAAGTCCTTATCAACACAGATAAGTGATCCTAAGTTCTGAAATCTATGACATAGGGATACAAGGTCTTGCAGATTCTTTACTGTGGAAAGTCTTTAAGAATTGTCCAGTCTATTGATTGTTTATGCTTTCCAAGAAAGAGGTAGTTAAATATTAAAGCTATCACAAATGGGCTACTCATTTGGTTGTGGGTTTCTGTTGTTGCTTATTTGGTTTATTCCAATGTTATCAAATGAAAAAAAGAAAAATATGCTCTCCTTATTCTCCATCTTTCTGACCTTCATAGTGCTGTTATTTTTTTTAATGGATATCAATTTAATGATGAAATACTAAGTACAAGATTCCTGTTCAAAGACCAGTGAGTGGTTATATGTTGGAAGGAAGAAACATCATTAGCATGATTGTTATAAAGGGAATTATAAAGGAAAAATGGAATCTCAGTGGAAGGATGGCTCATAGGTTCTCCTTAAAGAGTCATTAAAGGATATGGCCATGTTGATTTTATTGTACATTAAAGAAAAAATTTTAATATTTTTTTACATGTTACAGTGTTAAGTATATGTTTATTAATAAAAATGTATGAAGATACTTATTTACCAATATTAGTTGCAGAAGAGCTGATTAAAACAAAACATATTGAGAAAATACAGTTCAGCAATAAGGAATGAGGGAGGACGAATAACGCTAAACAAAAGAGAAACCATGCAAGTGTGTCATAGATACTTTGAAAAATTATCCAAAGTCATTCCAAATGGTGAGAACCAAGTAACAATACATAAAATGAAATTGATTTTATTCTAATGGACAGGAAATGATGGGTTACTAATGTGTGAGTCATTCTGAATCAACTGACTTTGTACAGTCAGATGACCAGCTTGTTCCATTAAAGATCACAAAGTATATAAAAGTACAATAAAAATGACACAAAGAATGCAGTATGCAAGTCAAATGACTCAAAATGGACTTATTGAAGCACATCAATGACAGTCCCAAATAAATAATGGATGAAGGAAAAACAATATCCCCACCAACAAAAAAAATATTCACTCATAGAATTTTAACTGCTGTGAATCAGCTCTCATAATTAGGAAATTAAATTATCCTAGATAGCCAGTTATAGATATGGTAGATTGTGTGTATGTGTGTGTATGTGTGTGTGAAGACAGAGACAGACACAGAGGAAATAAAGCAAGAAAGATACAAAAACAGAGAGAGAGGGGGAGAGAGATAGGGAGAGACATAAAAAGAGACAAAGAGCAAAAGAAGAGAGAGACACACAGAGAGAGAGACAGAGAAGAGGAAGAAGAAAAAGAAGACAAGGAAGAAAAGGAAAAGGAGAAAGAAAAGAAAGAGGAGGAGGTCATTTTGTCACCATGTATATTCTTGACATGAGTCAATAAACATAAACACATATATTAGGGCTACTTTATACCCTGGACAGCTCAGTATCTGAGATACAAACACAAAAGCAGCAATATTCCCTACCTTTAGTACCTGGGAAAGAGATAGAATTTATTATTGTTAATAATTTGATGATGATAAAAACATTGTTAATACACTTAGGGCATTTTTCAGTTTTGTACCCCTCATCCATTCTCCTGTACCAAGTTCTGAAAGAAAAAGTTCCTCCATAAAATTGCCCCACCAGTTATCTGAACCCATTGTATTTTGGTTAGAAACAGCAAACAGGTTTTTTTGTTTGTTTCTTTGTTTTTTTTTTTTTTGCCTCTTTCATTAGATACAATTTTCTCAAGATGAATAAAAGATAGAATCTGTTTGGGTATCTTCAACTTCCTTTATTACTCTTTCCAGAGGCTTTCCCTCAGCAGAGGGCAATCCCTTTATTTTTTGTAGCTGCCAAGGAACAGAGTGCAGGGAACTTTTTTTTTACCTGTTCTATATTTTAGAAGGTCTAATGCTAAAAAAATGACTAAATAGGTGATACATATTCACTTCCCTTGCTCTTCCACAGCAGTTGCAAAATATCCAAAATCAAGGGAAGATTTAGGGGTTATGGGTAGAGTTCTAAAAAAATTTCACTAAAGTCTATGTCACTGAAAGTCAGCGGTATCCAAGGTATCAGGAGTGTTTTCTGAAGGTTGTACCAAGAGGTTCAGTTGACCGAACACTAAATTCAGGAAGCCCTGAGTTCAAATGTGACCTTGGATATTGTCAAATTAGATAATATTTGTAAAGTTATTAGTGCAGTGTGTTTGTTATTCATAAATGCTTGTTTTCCTCCCTTTTCCATCTACCACAGCCATGCAAGCAGAGAAAAGTTTCATCAATCGGCAAAAGTTAGAGGTAGAAGACTACATCTCAAGACCTGCCTTACTTTATTTGAAAAAAGACTCCTCACTAAAAGAGGCTGCAATATGCAAGAGTAGATTCAGGAAAGACTGTGGTATACTGGAAAAAAAAAAAGACTTCCTTCTCCAGTCAGATCAGGGTAGGAATGTTGCCTCTGACACATGGGAACTGTGTACGACTTTAGCTACGTTTTTTCTACTCCCTCCATCTCAGTTTTCCCATTTGTGAAATGAGAATGTTTGGCTGATAGTTTCCTTTATTATTCTAAATCTGTGAATAATAAAGACAGGAATTCTTGTGTTCCTGAAATAAGCAGCAGCTATCACATCCCAAGCATCCTATGGCTGTCATGAGTTTTTTAAAGTGAATTACATCGTGTTGTTTTTCAGTAGTTTCTGTTCTATCCAACTCTTTCTGAGTCTGTTTTGGGATTTTCTCGGCAAAGATCATGGAATGGTTTGCCATTTCTTTCTCCAGCTCATTTTACAGATGAGGAACTGAGGCAAACAGGGTTAAGCAACTTGTTCAGAGTCACACAGCTGGTATGTGTCTGAGGCTGGATTTGAACTCATGAAGATGAATCTTCCTGATTCCAACTTCAGTCAATCCATTGTGCCACCAATGTGCAGAGTTACATTGTAAATGTGTGTGTTTACAGTTGCATTGTACCATAACTCAAACAGCCAAAGCTAAAAAGATCTAAGTTATTATTAATCACTGACTGCATGTTATCAAAGGACAAGTAATGATATTGGTGGTCATGGTGATGATGAATAGCTAGAACAAATTCAAAACTGTTGCAGAATGAATTCATTATTTTTCTAAAACACAATAATTCACCGAAAACCATAGAAATAGAATACAAAAAAGTGATGTACCTTGTTATGTGTATCCTAAATAATTAATTTCTGTACAAAAAATATTGTATAACTTCAATCTAATTCCAAATTACTAATTTACAGATAATCTCAGCTAATCGCAAAATCAAAGAATATAAACATTGGAAAAAGTCTTAGTAACCATCTAGTACAAATCATGCGACAATAACAAATGTCTATTGTAACATGTGCTTTTTCATTGTTTATCCATCTATTCCCTTATCTTTCAAGGTTTCTCTCTCACATCATTTGCTACCTGTGCGAACTTAGGAAAGTGATGATTCAACTGAACTTCAATGTCCTCACCCTTAGGGGAAAAAAAGAGGCTTATTGGTTGTCCTTAAAGGCCTCTTAAAGTTCAAAACTTCTCATGTCTGATTTGCTCACACAACACTGAAATTCTGGTATTTGTTGAAAAATGGTTTTCTAAATGAAAGTGGTTTTGGTGCTTAGCCAAATGCACCCTTTCTGGGCCCTGGAGCCCACAGCTCATGATGGTTTTTCTGCCTCTGAGCTTTGCTGCTCAGTTGCAAAGAGAGTAGGAAGAGCATGGAGTCCTTTGATTTTTGAAAGCCTGCTTTGGACTCCTTTATTGGTAGAAGGCTAGAGTTTGTTTAGTTGCATCTGTTTCGAGATCATACCATAACACCTCTGTATCATTTACAGGGAAACTGCTGTGAAAAGATGAACTCACATCTATTGACATGGGCCATATTTATAGATATCCTAGGTATGCATGATAGAAATCAATTCTTGTGACATTGGCCCAAGTTAGCTGTCAGAAACTGTTTGGGGGTGATGGTGAATAAGAGGCTTTGCATCTACTTCTGACATCAAATACAATAAAATTCAAATACTTTGGACTAATGCTTTGACTTGGTGATGATTCATGCGGTGACTAACCAGGCTTCCTTTGGTTTGGCAAACTTTATCCAGGTAGACAAATTTCCAAATTCGAAATGATCTAATTCCATCAATTGAAACTTCTATTTGAGCAAGCATCCTCTCTGAAATCTGAAAAAAAAAATGGTCATCCAACTCATTTTCTTTTGGATGACCTTCAATAAGTTTGAACCCACTCGCTCCCAAGAAAATCTAGTAAGCTTTAGAATTAGTCTTTCCCTTAGGAAGCTGTATTTTTTCTGCTTTTTCTCCCTGAATCCTTAAAACAACAACAACAGAGAACAATTATCTGGCTTTGGAGTCAGAGGAACTTGGCTTGAAATCCAGTCTCAACAGTGTCTACCTCTGAAACTTTGGACAAGCAAATGAACTTCTATTTCCTGCCCTGTAATACAAAGTTATTCACTTAAATCCCTAGATCGCTCTGTGAATGATGATCAAGATTGTGTGGCACCTTCAAGATGAAACTCTATGCTCAGATAATTCTGCCCATTCATCTTAGATTTCCCCTGTTAAATCGAACAGAATACATCCAATCCCTCTTCCACATGACGGTTCTCCAAATACTTGAATACATTTCCCTATGTTCCATTCAAGTAATCTTTTTTCCCCATCCAAATCAATAAGGATTCATTAAACTCCTATTCCATTTCAGGCATGGAACAAATTGAAAAAAAATATCCAATTCCTCACAGTGATCATCTTATGGAATACTATTGAGCTTCTCCAAACCCTGCCTGTGATAATAGAGAAGTCCCCTGAACTCCCCAAGACTCATGTTATATGCGAAATAAGAGTAATATTACATGGATTATCTCCGAATTGGGAACATCAAACTGCATAACGTGAAAAATGCTTTGAAAACTATGATTTGCTACGCAGAGTAAGCAGCAGGCCAATCTTTAATATTTTAAACTGCATTGAGATTTTGTGACATCTTGTAGAAATGTCAGCTATTGTCCTTACATATATATGGATGCACATGTGCACTTCTGTCTGTGTATACAAATGCATATGCATACATATATGTGTATATGTATATGTACCTATGTATATATGCATTATATGTATACCTGTGTACACATATATACGCATGTGTACACACACAAAGCTAGGTGGTACAGTGAATAGTGTGGTAGACCTGGAGTCAAAAAAAACATCTAGAGTTCAAATCTGGATTTGGACACATACCAGTTGTGTGATCTTTGGGCAAGTCATTTAATACTGTTTGTTTCAGTTTGCTCATCTTTAAATTGATCTGGAGAATGAAATGGTGAACCACTTCAGTTATCTTTGCCAAGGAAACCCCAAATGGGATCATAAAGAGCCATGTACTGCTCAAACGAGTGAAGTACAACAGCCACAAAATATGCATGTGGATAAACTACATATGTATGTATATGTATATATATGAGTGTGAATGTATGTACTACACATATGCACATGTATAATATATGAATAGTTAAAAATAAACCCTAAGAAATCTAATTCATGCATTTCCTGATTTCTAAACAACATTCTGATGATTTTCAATTTTAACGACGACTCAATTCATCTAATTTTTTCTTCATCCAATGTGACATTGATCTGTCTGACTTCTTTATTTTCCCTCTATTTTTTATTGACAAGAGAAGTAATATGATATAACCAGAGCATGGTGACTTCTCACAGCTCTGCGGTCCCTAGCCTACTGCGTGTCTCACTGGAGCATGCTGCTGTCTCCTTGAATGAGACATGAAAATTTCATTTACTTGCGTATTAGAAAGCATTATGTACATCCCAGTTAACTAATGGATTATGCTTAGTTATACTGAGGACTTTCCCCCAAGGAGCCCAACTCTTTAATTGATGAATAATGATAACTCATGTCTATATAGGGCTTGATATTTTGTTCCATCTGGAAGCATGAAGAAAACTACAAATTCATGTATCTATAATAATTATACATCTGTATTTCCTCACAGAGTTCTGAGATTTGATTGTTTGATGGTCCATAATTGACTAGGGAGCAAATTAAAGATCACACAAGAGAAGAAACCAAAATTCCACACTTAGGGAACCATAATTAGAAGCTATCCCTTCCATGCCAGGTCTAACACTCTTTTATCTTCTCTAGCCTGATTTTTTTTAAATATTGGTTGTATAACAAAAAAAGAAAATCAATTCAAGAGGTCCAGCAAGAATTATCTATGGAATAATGGCACTATATCCAGATGCATGAAGGAGACATTCCTTTCAGTTCTCTTAAAGATGTCTCTCACAAGCCAGCAAGCATTGATTAGATGCTCGCTATTTGTGAAGAAAGCTTCTAAAAGTTTGAGCGCTTCGTTAGAAGTTAGAAAACCTTGGGTTTAAGTCTTAACTTGTGGTATTATGTGTAACCATGGACATATCACCATATCCCCCTCAACCACCATTTCTTTCTCATTCCCCACAAAATTATGAAGTTCATAATATCATAGTCATAATACTTTGCAAGCTTCCAAATGGTATATGCATGTCAACTGCTATTATTATGATAAATTTGTACGATTCCTGTTATTCTAGAGAAGCCTAGGAGACAGAGAATTGCATTTGGAGCCAGGGAGACGTGAGGTCAATTCCCATCTCAGTCACATACATACTAACTATGCCACCCTGGGCCAGTCAGTTCAGTTACCTGTGTTCTAGAAAATTTACTAGTGCTCTAGGCTGACAATCTGCATTGAGAGTGGGAGCTTGCTCTACTGGTAAGGTCTTCTTTGTATGAAATCATAAGAGTAGTACCTATCATTATTTTTTTTACAGGAAATTGATTCTCACCTCAATCTTGTCATTAATTTGCTGAAATTAATAAATTTCTAGCATATTTCTTGAGAAGATGACAATAGTAAGGACAATATAATGTAGTGGACAGAGGTGTTTATTCAGGAAATCTGGCTTTAAATTGCTGCCTAAGACACTCACTACTACAGAACACTGGGTAAGTTGCATAATATAGCTCAGAATCAACTTCCTCTGAATCAGATCTCTAATATGGTAATAATGAAAAATGTAACATTTAACCTCAGAGGAGTACAGTCCTAACTACAGTGTTTTGTGAATGTTGCTCTGTGAACTTCAAGCATCATTATTCTCCATGGGAAGGTAATCAATAGATATCATAATGAAGGATGGGAATCTAAGATTTACATTTCAAATCTGAGACTTAACTATACTGTGATCACATAGCACTTGTTTTTAGAAGATGTATATTATATTTAACATGATAAGAAACAAAATTGTCATCTGTGTGTTGCCTCTGATTTTTATTTTGAGTATACATTTTAATGATGATGCTTTATTTCTTTTGTTTTGCATGTTTTATCATTTCCCGCTAAGTGCTTCCTTTCCCCAAAAAACCTTATTCTTGCAACATATAAGATGAGATATGGTGGGTCTATCTGAAAAAAAAAAAGTTGTGAAATTAACAAGTATCAACCACACAATCATTTCAATATACAAAGAAAAATAATGAAAGATTCGTATAAGAAACTATGACTGCTGTGTCTGATCGTTCTTCATGAACAAGAGTTAATGTACATAAAAAAATCCAGAGATGCTGTCATTGACATCCTTACCTCACAAGTCAGCACACAAATGATTAGAATAAATGCATGGGATACAGGCTGAACTTGTTATTTCTGGTAGAGGGGACTCTTTGGTGATGAAAGTCCCTCTATCAATGAAAATTGACACATTTTCAACAACCTCTAATCTTAGTTACCTAAAGCACTGAAGAGCATTGAATGGAGACTCTTCTAACTTCAAGATAACAGATAGTATCATGGTTGACAACAGGAGAGGTGATATTAGGAGTGTTATTAGGGGTAGACATTGTCCCAATAATTTCATGAGTCTTTCCTCATTCAGTGTTTCATATTCATTTTCTTTGTCCCATGATGCTTATGTAGTCATGAGTTATCTTGCAAGACTTTCAATGGGATGCCCATGTGAGAATCTTTGAGAGGCGATGTCAAGTCAATAGAACATGAAATTTTTCATTTGGAAGAAACTGGGGTCAAATCCTGTCTCAAACAATTGCTAACTGTAATGCTGGTGAAGTCAAGTAACCTCTATGTACCTCAGATTCCTCAACTTTAAAATGATGTAGTTGAAGTCCATGACCTAAAAAAGCCCAGCTCAAAAATGTCTGATCCTCCAATATACCAGCTGAGGCTGTGATTAAAGCGAGGCGGAGACATCGTACTAAGACATTCCTCCTTCTCGAGTTTATTCCCAGTACAGATCAGTTCCACTTCATCATCCAGTTCTTGGACTGGCTGTCAGAATTTCCTGAATCTGAATGTTCTCCTTCCCCTTTCAGATTTATAGTCTAATGAATTTGGGCCATTGGAAGATATTATCTTTCTGGACAATCTCCTTTTGTCTCTGGTAGCTTTTGAGATCAATATAGTAGAGATTCAAGAGAATGTTACAGACACGTCACACTTTGCTCTATGGATATTTAATATGAGTTAACATTCATATAATGATGTTCCTAAAGTGAAAGTTCAAACATGTCACTTCCCTAATCAAAATATTCCAGTGGCTCCCTATTGCCTCCAGGATTGGGGGCAAAATATTCTGTTTGCTCTCAAAATCTTTAATTACTTAGACCCCACTATCATGGCTCTAGTCAATGTCTCTACCTGTCTCCCATGTCTCAAATTATCTCCATACTCACCTCTCCCCATTGACTTCCCTGAATTGCATTAAGTCGCAATTAAAATCCCATCTTCTACATGAATCATTTCCCAACCCCTCTCATTTCTGATACCCTCTTTCTGTCAATATTTTCTTTTATTCCTGTGCTTTTTTTTCTTATTAACTTCCTTGTTGCCTCACTGATTGTGAGCTCCTTATGATCAGGGATTGATTTTTTTTTGCTTCCCTATTCCAGCACTTATAACAGTGTCAGACACATAGTAGGCACTTAAATATTTATTGGCTAAATGAATGCTTTAATGTTCAGAAGGTGCATGATGAGAGTTGGTACGTTTAACAATCCTGCAGGGTAAACAGTCCAAGTGTTATTACTGTCCCCATTTTGGCAATGGAGAAATTCAGGGTCTCCAAGTTTACCATCCTTTTCCATGCTGAGGAACCCAGTAATTATAGACAAAATTTAAACCTAGGTATTCCTGCGTCATAGGGCAGGATTCTGCCACTGAATCAACCATGTTCCTCCCACTACCCCTGTAACACAGGAAGTTCAAGCACTCGAGTGTAATTTCATGGGAAGCGTCTGTGTAGCTAAGAGGGTGGATGTTGGAATTTTTATTCCAACACGTAGTAACTGTGTGACTCAGAAAAAATTGATTAAGCTCTCTGGGTCTTGGTCTTCTTATCTGAAAAATAAAGGGGCTGGGTGAAGTGACCTTAAAAGTCCCTTCCAATGTCAAATTTATGCACCTATGACCCCTATACTAAAGGTGGGGAAACAGGGGATCACAATAATATAGCCAGGAAATTTCAGAGGTGAAATTTGAGCCCAGTTTTCTGAGAATTCAAACCAAATGATCCTACCATGGAACTGATCTCAAAGAAGAAGTTTTTTAAGTTACTCAGTTAATAAGCATCTATTAAGCACCTACCATTTCCCAGGCATTTTGATCTTTGCTGGGAATTTAAAGAAAGACAAAAATATTCTCTACCATCAGGGAGTTAACATTCATATAGAAGAGATAGCATAAAAATAATTATGAATATGATATATGTATAGATATAGATAAAGACACATATGCATGTATGTATATTCATACAGGTGTATTTGTCTGTGTCTATACATATATGTGTGTGCATATAAATACACACACATATATATAGTTAAATGAGGAATAATCTAATAAAGAAGACATGAAGAGTGGGGGATGGGAACTTCAGTTTTGAGTGGTTATTTAAGTAAAAATGATCAACATGACATGAGATATATTAACTAAAATATGGAGAAAAGAAATTTCAACAAATACAAAAAAAAAAGAAAATTACTCTTGAATTTTATTCACACTTATGGACACATCAGATTAGAATGAAGTACCTTCATGAAGAGATCATACATCCATTAAAGAACTTCTGTCAACTTTTATTTCTGATTTTTTTTATATTGATAATAGGAAGAAATGCTGATTATATCTGTCAGTTTATATTCTTTTTGATTATTTTCCTGAAATTGTCTATGATTTTGATTAGTGTATTTTCTGTTGATATTCTGCCCTCTATGTCACTTCTCAAGTAAATTTGTGCTCATGCACATATATAATGCACTGTACAAAATAGGTATAATCATTCCCCCTCCACAATGTACATTATACATAAAAATCAATAATCCCAAGGTAATGGTCTTTCAGAGGAAGAACAGCCAGCAAATTATTTCTTATACTGTGGTTCTTGTCACACTTCAATCACCAGGAGTGGTTTTATTATGATTTTAAGTGATAACATACTCATAACTGCTCAAAATAATTATTTTCTAGGACATAGATTTTAATGACATCATCTTTCATTGAATATTTTATTATATTCCACCTTGCCCCATCCATAGGTTTTCTATAAATTAAATATATAAAAATTTGATCTTTAAAATGAACTCTAGCGTTTGAAACTATGTCATACCATCACTGATTTAGGCAAATTAAGGGAAGGCATGTTTATGAAAAATTGTATTTATAAGGTGTTTGGAAACAAGACAACTTAGATCTATTTTTCAAATATTCAACTTTAAACGAAAAATGAGGCATGTGCATATAGACAGAAGTTCATTTGAAAAAAATATGCTTACCTGTTTCATGAATCATCAGTTAACATCATAACCTAGTAAAGTAACTTATTCTGCACCAACTGAGTCATAGTGTCCATTTTTCTATGGCCCAATACTGCTTCAATGGAAGTTTTTGTGTTTCCATCCTATCAAATTTGAGTTTTATATTGGGTCCAGTCTGAGTGCCACAATTTCCAAATGATATTGATAAACTGCAAAGGGCCTAAGGAAAAGCAACCATAGTGGTGAAGTTGAGAGATGAGCTCTAATCAGTTCAAGGAACAGGCAGTGATTAGAGTGGGAAAGAAACAACTCAAGAGTGGGCTTGTGAGCTATTTTCAAGAATTGAATGACCAAAGCACAGATAAGGGGTTAAACTTGTTCTATTTGATTCTAGAGGGCAGAACCAAGAGAAAAGGGGTGGCATATAAAGGGATAAATTTGGACTTGAAATAGAATCAACAACCAAAAAGATTAATCCTAACAATTACAGCTTTTCAAAAATAGAATAGTTTATATCTCCAGAGATGATAGATCTCTTCTCATTGGATGGTTTCAACCAAAAGTTGGATTACCAGTGTCATCCAGTTTGTACACAAGATTATTTTAGCTTTATTTTGAAAATCACAGAATCTCAAAGTTGCAAAAGATTTCAGAGGTTATTGAGCCCAATTTCTACCTTAACAAGAATGCAGTTTGTATAAAAATGGTTGCTGTCCTTTGTTCTCAAAAGAGGATCAGTGAGAAAAATAATCTGGTACACAAGTCATCTAACTTGAACCCAGTGAAATTATTAGAAATAATATTATTATATCCATTTGAAAAAAAGAGAGATAACAAAGGCTGAATGGATCATGAAGTGGCTGGGCCAGAATCCAGTGTAAGGAACACAGAATGAAGCAGAATATTTTCTCTTGTGTCATGTTTTGTTTTGTTTTGTTTTTTCTCATGGTTTCCCCCTTTCGTTTTAATTCCTTTACACAACATGAAAAATGTGAATACGTGCTTAATAAGAATGTAAGTATAGAAACCATATAAGATAGCATGCCATCTCAGGGAGTGGGGCGGGGAGGGAGAAGGTGTGAGGGGGATAAAAGCTAAGACTTATGGAAGTGATTGTAGAAAACTGCAAACAAATAAATTAATAAAATAAATAAATGATTTTTTAAAAAAAAAGAAGTCTAAGCGTGATTTGAACAGAGATGTTCCTGCTCTGAAGTCATTGTCTTACCCAGTGAAACATAAAGATTCCCTTTTGAGCATTTTTTGGAAAACATGAATATTCACCTGAAACTGAAATACAGTAGAATATAGTGTATTATCAATGCACATTACCGTCTGAATTCTATAGGAATCTCAGCTAATAAATATTCAGTTTTCAATATGCAAGGTATCTTGTATAGTAAATCTGCTCATTCAAATGTCTACATACTTTTCTGGTGAACTTAATTATACTATGCATAACAATTACACAAATGGAACATAGAATTAAAGTTTATATATATTCACAACATCCAAACCATTTACATTATGTTTTTTATGTTCATATATTTCATAATAAACTGACAAATTCAATATAGAAGTGTTAGGTAACAGGGATAGTACAATAATATGATATTTTAGCATTTTCTAAGTTCTTTACATCATTCAGAAGGCATTTTTTAGATGTCTACTTGTGTCATATAACAGGCTAACTTCTTTCAATGCAAAGAAAAATGGCGTCTCTCCTAAAGGAGCTTACAATCAAATGGAAGAGACAAAATACTTGCACTTATTCATATATACTTACATACATCTAAATAACCTCCTCCACTTCAATGTATGTGTGTTTGTGTATATTATTATTCAATTTCCCTGAAGTTGAATGGGCTGCCTTTACAAACAGCCAATAAACTTTAAGGTACAAGTCAACTATAATACCGATACTTCCCACTTATATTTTGAAAGAAAGTCCTGAGAAGCAGTTGTTTCTAAGTAGAAGAAAAAAACTCTACCAAAAAAGAACAAATCATTTCAAATGTTCTCATTCTAATGTTTATGCTACCCATGGAGATTGCCAAAATAATTTCAACTAAAATAACCTCAAATTATGCTTTTTAGTTTTATACAAGGCTCCATCTCTTCTTACTTAAAAGCAGCAATTTCTTTTAGATACTATCTTTAAAAATACAGTTATTAAAGATGAAAAGTGCTTTAAATGACACTGGCTATTTTGATGGCCACTCATCAAACTGTGGGAAAACTGAAAAAAATCGTCAATGAAGTTGAACATAAAAAAAGACTTACTTTTGTCAGATGAACATGAAAGGGAGTAAACACAGAGATGGATCTCTGTAAAGTCACTGATGGAGAAGAAGAATTAAGGAAGAGGAAGAGGAAAGAAGAATGAGAAGGAGAAGGAGAAGAAGAAGAAGAAGAAGAAGAAGGAGGAGGAGGAGGAGGAGGAGGAGGAGGAGGAGGAGAAGGAGAAAGAGGAGGAGGAGGTAGAAGAAGAAAGAAAAGAGGAAGAAGAAGGAAAAGGAGGAGAAAAGACAGTAGAAAAATAGTTGGCACAAGGAAAATCACAGGGTGCTATTCTAAATAGGACAGCTCTCTCCTTACTGAAGCTCCTCTTTCCTTGCTCTCAGCAGTCAGGACTTCTCCCCATAGTGACAGAAGTAAGGATGATAGCCCCTATTTTAGAGATGAGTGAATTTCAGGATACAGAGAGGTAAAGTCCTTATTCCAGGGTCACATGATTATTAAATGTGAGAGGAGAAGATTGAAGACAGGTCTTTCTGTTTATAGGCTCATAATTCTATTTCAATAAATTCTATAGTTATATCACTAGAATATGTTGCATATTCTAGAAGATAGGTAGAACTCCTATCTCTGTATTTCTTCGGTCATGGCACACTGTAGGAGCTATATTCGTACTTTGAAGAAAAGAATTGACGAAGGTGATTCCTTAGTGTACAAGTTGGTCTTATCCATTGGGCACATATCCAGTCATTCAAGAATCTGTGACAACTCATATGTAAACCTCTCCTTCTCTAAAACACACTTCAATCCATTTATAATTTAGTGGATTTTTTAAAAGAGTTACATGAAGCTGAGAGAGGTCGTCAGTTCTATATGATCACACAATGTCAGAAGTTTAGGATGAGAGTATCATAACTCTAGGTCTGGAATAGACCGTAGAAATTATTTGTTTTAACCGCTTCCATTTCCATATGAAGAAACAGAGTCAAGACAGATTAAGTAACTGGTGCAAGGATACATTGTGGTATATTGTATAGGAAAAAAAAAATGAGCTAAGCTCATTTCGCATCAAATTCTTCATTTTTCCTTGAAATCAGAGACCAGATTTAACACTCAAGGTTTTTTATCTTCAAGTGGGTAATGCTAGGCACTAGGCACAGTATGCAGTTTCTCATAGGTTTTAGGTTAATTTCTGAACATATAGAATCCACCTCCATGGTTTTCTTTTGCAAAATGTTAGCTTACTTCTCTTCCTCTGAGGGTGGGATTCTGCTGCTTTAAGTCACCTGAGATGTGTTTTGGAAATGTCTATTAGTTTAGCATTACCTGAATATTTATTAATTTCAAAAAGAATATTTGTAATTTACCAGGCTACTTTTAGTGCTGTGTTCCAATTTTATGTTGCACTATTGAAAATTTGAGCTTTATTTAAACTAAGAAAAATTATCTATATGCATCTTTGAATGTTTTATACTTGACATAATTTGCACTTGACGATGTTTTGAGTGAGGGAGGGCTGTGCAGGTCACCAGCCTCACTTCTCCTCCAGAGGCATCTGAATCCAGTGACCAGATATTCATCAGGATGACTGGAGATGACCCAGGATGAGGCAATTGTGGTTAAGTGACTTGCCCAAGGTCACACAGCTAGTGCGTGTCAAGTCTCTGAGGTAAGATTTGAACTCAGGTCCTCCTGACTCCCACACTGGTGCTCTATCCACTACACCACCTAACTGCACTTAAAAGTGTATTCTAACATTCAAAAGAATTTTATCCAAAATGATTAGACAGAGGGTGATGATTTAAAAGTATTAACATTGTCAGCTTTGTACTGTGCCTGGCATTTGGAAAATATGTAATAAATATGTTTTCAGTCATCCATTTCCCCTGGTTCTTATAGATTCCTAAAAGGAAATAGAGAATTGGAGTCTTTCACTAAGCCGAAGACATCACATTAAGACGATATAACATGAGCCATAAAAAAATCCCTCTCGTTGAAAAGAACCAGCACAGGCAATGATCAGTGGGAGATTCCAAGCTTGTATTTTTCTCTACAAGAGTATCATTCTTTAAGTTTAACATTTTCATTGAATGCTTCCCAATCAACATTGGAAACAGTTATTGTACATTAATTACAAAGCAAACATTTTAAATGTATTTATTGAGTCCTCGAAGCAATGTAAAGTTTCTTTTTTTATCAGATTGTTTAATGAGATCAAAATTATATTAGTGACTAATGCTCAATTAATTTCCTAATTTTAATTTATTAATATTTTATCCATACGTCTTGGGACTCTAAATTACACTGGCAAACACCATCTTTATCCTTCTAGCTACTAACTTCAGCTTCTTTCCAAGAACACTGAGATCCAGGTTTCTATACCTACATGTGAATTCTCTATATCAGTGACTCAAGGATAAAATGTAGGCCTGGATACTGTTCTGTCATTCTCCTACTATGACTGGTGCCCTGGAGGTCAGCTTCTCAGCACTTAGCCAAACTCCTCAGAAAGTAGAGCTGGACAGCCTTTAGGAGCATACTCAAAGTCTCTGCAAGCCTAGGGGAACCTACCAGAACCACGCAAATATGAAAGATGTCCTTGGCCTTAGGAAAATTACTTTCTACCGAGGCAGACAACATGTAAACAAATAGATCCATCCAAAATATATACCTGTGGTTTCATCACTGCAAGAAAAATGTCCTTTACCCCTACAGATCACAGAAAGCTTTAGCCTTAGGGAGGTTTCTGGAATCTGAATTCAAAGATGAGAGCTACATACCCAATTAACATTTGAAATTCCAGTAGTTCCCTACCACCTCCAGAACCAAATATGGAACTCTCCGTCCTTAAAAGTCCTTCAGAACCTAGCCTGCCTCTCCCTTCCCAGTCTTTTGGAGCCTACCTCCCTATCACTAACTTCTCTCTCCAGTGACACTGGCCTTTTTTGTTCACAGACACTTCATCTCTTGTATCTAGACAATTTATCTCACCATTTTCTGTATCTGGAACCCCTTGTTCATCTCTACCTACTGGCTCTTCTTGCTTTCTTTAAGTTCCAGCTAAAATCCTATCTTCTTTGAAAAGCTTTTTTCCAACACCTCCTAATTCTAGTGCCTGCTCTCTCTTAATCACATTTTTTGTCTAGCTGTCTCCTCTATTAAATTAGTACTTCCTTTGAAGAAGGAACTGTCTCTTTTTTTATTTTTTTTTCTTTTTTAATCCCAAGGGCTTAGCTTATTGCCTTGCACATACTCATGTTTCTTGGTTTTCAGTTGTATTCTGTGTTGTCTGACTCTTTTTGACCTCTTTTGAGATTTGTTTTGAAAAGATACTGAAGGAGTTTGTCCTTTCCTCCTCCAGCTCATTATACAGGTGAAGAAACTGAGGCAAAGAGAGTTACAAGACTTGCCCAGGGTCAATACGACTATGTAAGTGTCTGAGATCAGATTTAGTCAGGTTTTCCTGACTCCAAGTGCTACACTATCTATTGCTCCACCTGCTGCCCCTGCATGTAGCCAGCAACTGATAAATGTTTACTGAATGACTGCCTCAAAATTCTCTGCCTTTCAAGAATGTGTTTAACTCACTTTAAATGAGCACAGTCTACTAGATCCAGAGGAATTTTCTTCTTTCTCACTGTTTTTGAAAGGTGATCTCACAATTAATGATAATATTCATTTACATTTATGTTATAATGCAAGTCAGTTTAGGTGCTGAGAAAACAACACCGGTAACAACACTTTTGATTTCAATGCATTGTTTTATTTATGAAAAGACATTTATGAATATGACCTCATTGTATCCTCATCATAATTCTTGGAGGGAGGTATAATTATGTTCATCACTTTTTTTCATTCACTTAGCTTATAAAATTATTTTTATATCTCTTTATATTCTACATTATTGTCCATCAAAATTACAGCATCAGGCTTCCTTCCAACTTGAACCCAGTGAGCAGGAAGAGGGGCAACGAAGAAGGGAAAAAAAAATTAAAGAGGCTGCTATCTGGATAAGAGAAATAAACTGAATAACATTTCAAGCTTCTACCCAGTGGCATGGCTCCCTTTCTCCTTCCCACCCAGGAAGTGGTTCCTCTTTCTATTTGCCCATTCGTATTCATAACATCATTGACATATCTGGAAGAGACCTCAGAGGTTACCTACTATCATGTGTTCATTCTACAAATGAGAAAAAATTGTCTTGGGGGGTTGATGTGACGCTCATAATTACACAGCTTATAAGAATTTGAACTCAGATGTTCAAATGCCAAATCCAGTTGCATAATATGGCATGGATTCTACTTTCAACAGC